>JALQPE010000439.1:0-26205 GCA_030407315.1 Asparagopsis taxiformis | reverse complement strand
GAAAACAATCTACCTTTCTTCAAAGACGTTCTGCGCACCAGGTTTACGGCGGAATGAAATTGTCGAGCGACGAAACCTGCGATACATGAACAAAGCAACCAACCGGCAGTGGACAAGCACAAGAAAAGCGCACACGCCGAAAACACAGACTTGATGCTCTCCTTCGCGATCGTAATAAGCGCGAGTAAAATTTCAAACGCAATCATAACAGTGATTGACAGCTCCAACGCATTTGATTTCTGATCCGTCAACTCATCACCAAGCAACGTATACAACTCTTGTACGACTTCCACGCGCTTATTCAGATTCTCACCCGCTCTCTGACCTCCAAATAGCGCTCTACGCGACGGTACGAGGGCAGATAGAGCTCATTTTCCAGAAAAAGGCGGGCGTCATAAGCAAATCACCGCTGAGATGATACTGATATCGATCGAGAAAGAGCTGGCCCATGAGGCGTGACACTTCTTCCGCGAGGCGGTAATCTGGCCGGGACGCAAGCTCCTGCGGTAAATGGCGTGTATTGGCAATAGTGTTTCGCATGGCCGATTCAAATACGCTCAGCTTTATGCTTTGTGCGAGCGCGCAAGAAACGGCCAGTCGCTCCAGGGAGGGCTCGAAGCCGTACGCCAGATCGCTGGCGACCTGGGCTGCCATGCGTCGCAATCGGTCGCGCTTCGACTCGAGTGTCAACAAGTCGCGTCGAATGGCGCCCTTTTGTCCGTATTCGTACTCCATCTTGTCGACGAGCGGCACGGTGCGCAATTGCGATGCAAAGTTTTTCACTAGTGAAAAAAAACCGTCACTGTCGGAATCGCTGCCCCATACCACCATGCAACCGTAGGGGAACACAAAGGCCTCTGCAGGCGACAGGCCACGCAAAGCGAGTTTTCGAATGAGAAGCACGGAGCCTGTTGTGGAAACTTCCATGCTACGGTTGGCGTTGCGATGACGGGCCAAATGGCGGTAGAGAGCGGCGGTTGCAAAACTCGCTGGCGACCGCCATAAAAATCACGTTCCTGAGCGGAGCAATTGGTCTTCCTCTGCAGGTTGTGAATTGTCTTGCATGCGTTCGACTGGTGTTGAGCTTTCATTGCTTTCAGGTGATGCGCATGATTGCCAGCGTGCTCTGGAGGTGGCCGGGCGTCGCGGAGATGTGGTGTAGACTGCGGGGTGGGTTGCGACATTTGCTCGGTTTTGACGAGTGTGGACGAGTGACGCGGAACAAGTGAAAGTCTGAAAATGCGGCGGTTGGTTGCTGCCGAATAACGGAGGCGGCTGTGCACATGGCTTGGGTGTCAATAGTGGCGCGATGTATCTCGGTACGGGAGACGCGGAGATGTCAAAAATCAACGATTCGATCCATCAATTTTAATTGATAAACTGTGCATATCACTTCACGATTTGGTATCCGAAACACTGGGCAAATCGGAGATGGAAAACTGTGCCGAACCTCTTGCTAACGGTTGCGGTTGTTTCACGGAAGGTACCCAACCAATCATGTGCATGATATCAAACGTAGCCGGCACGCATTCCCTCCCCTGTGAATCCACAAATCCAAACCGCTCCTTATAGATCTCCGCCGCTCTGTCAAACGTTTGGCGTCCAAAATGCGCACGCCGACCGTGCATGGCGTTCGTCTCACCCATACCGCGCAAATGGCGCATAACAGCCGCCATATCCGTGAATGGCACAACAATGCGATCCACATCAGCCGTCGTCAGAACAAAGCCTGCTCTAGAGAGTACGGAGCCCACATCGCGCAGACGCACCATTGGAGACACATGCGCTGAAATGCCGCCACGCATTTCATCCTCCGCCAACTGCATTGCAATGCGCAGTTCCTGAAGCGTCTCCCCGCCGAACATCGCGCCGAGAAAGAGCGCATCGGGTTTGAGCAGCCCGCGAGCACGAGCGAGAACACCGGGTAGATCATTCACCCAGTGCAACGCACCGCCGCTCACAACGAGGTCGAGCGAGTTTGCTTTGACGGGCGGTGTGCAAGTCTCCGAGAAGATGAATTGGCGCGACGCATCGGCAATGTCGCCGTCGTAAAACTTGCACGCGCGGGACAGAATGGCCGGATGGATATCGGCATGCGTTAGATGCTGGATCCCAGCCGGGTTCCCAGCTGCCTGCAGTGCGCGCAGGAAATGCGCCCCGGAGCCGCAGCACAGATCCAGTGCGCGCGGCAATGGACGAGATATGTCGGCTAGACGGTCGACGACCAGTGTTGCCACTTCGTCGCGCAGGTAGTCGTATGTGGATGCGTTTGCGGATAGTGCCGCCCGTGCTTTCTGCAGCGCCTTTGTTTGTGGATCAAAAATTTGCGGCACGCTGGTGGTCATTAGCCTTCGTGGAATTGAACGAATGGCTGGGTAATGCATTGTGGTGAGCTGCGGTCAAATGCATGGCAAGATGTAAGCAAGCTGATCGTTGGTGCGTGAGAGTTGCAATGCTCAGCATGCAAGATGGTGAGCAATGATAGGCATAGCGGCAGATGGCTGGCCTCCAGGCTCTTCAATCCGGTACGCGGGCGTAGAGCGGGTCTTGGCATGGGCTGTGCGGGGCGGGGCGGTACGCACAATGGAAAAATTGGATATGAAATTTGCGAAATGTGGAAATGTTTTGGGGAAAATTTCAGCGATACAATTGACAGTTTGGTGGCCATAGCATGGGGTAGGCAGACGCCTCGTCGATGTCACACTAACGTATCACGTTCAATTGATGGCCTCTCATGTTGATGCAGGTGGGCCAAAATCGATGCAAACCAACTCCAAACGGATTGTGCATGCAATGAATTGCTCTCATGTATCCAAAGTTGGCAACATGCTAGCAATGATGGCGAGTTTGGTTAAAATCAGCACATTAGGATACGAGCTGTTTGTTTTGATCATGTGAAGGAGGGCGGAGAATTAATTAATTATGTAGCAAGGACACGCATGTACAGTTGTTGGTCAAGATGTCAATAGAACGGTTAGCGAGGACGAGCAGGCGAAAGGATTGGCGCTTGCCACGTGAACGATAACGGCCATGAAGCACGGTGCTCGCATGAAGTGGACTCTAAAGAGACGGTAGTGAGTATCATTTCTTCCTGTTTCTTCCACGGCAGAGTTAAATTTGAAGCGTTCCTGTCATGTCTAGTATAGTTTCTCCAGGAAAACAGTAGTGTGTTATGTGCTCGATGAGAGGAGTGATGCGGATAATAACTTGATGTTGGCAACAACGCAACGGAAGCACTAGTTGAAGCAGGTGATTGGCGAGTGGAAGCGAATTAGAGGACGAGGGAGACGAAAGATCATGCGAAAGTAGGCAGTAGGATTGTAGGTATGAAAGAGGGGGGCCATCTAAGAAGAATGATTGAAGCAGCGGTGCACTGTCATGCATGGCGGCGGGAAAGTAGAGAAGGCGCGTGCTTGGAAAACTTTCATGTCCCAATAGAGGCAGTGAGTATGCGGGGCTGGTGATGTTGACGCAGAAATAGCATAGACGGAGCGGGCAACTGTAACGTTTGACGACATATGTAATGGAGTCGGGTTGAAAGTGCAAATGTTCGTGATTTCAATGGTGGCTGCCAGTGGCAAAGGCACGCCCCAGCGGGCAATGTTCCACAGCGAGTCTACATGAGGAGACAACATGTTACATGTGTGGGCAGGGCATGGCAAGTGGCAGATGCAGGAGGAGTGGCGAGTATTTTTAGACAATCGACAAGGGGACAAAAATTGTGACAACACATCACGCTCCCCAGCATGCAATGACAGCCGAAAAATGGATTGAATTGTTGTTACAGAGGTCCTCAACTGGGAAAATCACTCATATGACACGAAAATTTACACCGTGCCAAAATATTTGTAAGATTGTTCATTGCGGGAAAGTATCACGTATCATATGCATCGTATTGCAGCATTTTCCTCAGAAAATTACAGCATAGTATACGCAAGATGAGATATCATAGGCTCACCAGTACACGCCTCATCTTTATTGGGCACCCATTCGTTTTTTCTCTTCATGGCGACTATATCAACGCGGCGAGGCGGGTGCATGAAGCGCTACGAATAGCGAGGTAGCCAAGCGATCTCCGTGCCGTGCCGGTGCAATCTGACCGCTGCGTCGGGGATGGTGTCAGCCGATGGCGGCTGCCGTTTGGCGCGCAGCGGGGCCTGATTGCGCAACACAACGCGAGCCATATGGCGCGCGGTGTCACGTCTGCCGATCGGACAGCGCAGAGCAGCCATTGGTGCGGCGCTTTATGGTCGAGCGACGACCGACATGAATTACCTACGTCATCCCGGCAGTGGGCTCGCTGCATTGCAACAGGCTAGCAGCGCGTCGATCTGCAGTAGATTAGTTTCTAGCGCGCGCACTGTAATCGAGTAGGCGAGCACGCTTGCGGATCCATTGCGTCAGATGTCGACGGGCTTGGGCATGCAACGCGGCAGATAATCGTTATGGGCAGCGCAGCAGCAGGTGATAAGGAAGGAGTGAGAAGGGGGAACTAATTTTTAGATTAGGTGCATTCTATTTTCGTTTCGAGTGCTTAAAAATACATTCTCCGTTAAGACAAGTACCGGAATAATAATTATTATATTTGTCATGCAATCACATAGGTGGGCATAAATCTTCGGCCGTACAGTATGCGCCGTAGTAGTGTACCGTGAGCTGTTAATCGTATGAAACGGCGACGATGGTTTTCCCTGCTGCTTTACGATAAATTAAGTATGTACAGTACTAACTTATATGACGCGTAGCGCACCCTACGGTGCAGCAGTGTGCCCCTGCTGGTGGCGGCCGCCCTGAAGCCCATGCGCCGTGTGCAATGCAGTGCAGCAAAGTGCCGCATTGCACACACGCGCATTGGCGTACAGAGCCCCCTCGTATGAGCAAACAGGCCCGTACCGTACAATGTGACAGATTGGACTTTCTCCCGCCTTGGCCTGCCTCTCGCCATATGATGACGTGACGTTTGCTGCTTACAGACGCATCGCCCGCTTGCGTTTGAAACGGCGCGCGCACTGTTTGACTCGACGCCCGCTTCCCCTACTCTCGAGCCCTCGACTCTGCACGGTGGGCTACCCGACTGTCGCAGCTGCAGTAGAATAGAATAGAACAGCGTTGCCCAACTGGCCAACACGCCGGCAACGCACAGCCCGCCTGACTAGGTTACACCCACCAGACAGACAACGACAGGACGTTCAGACCGCACAGAGCCTAGGCCCAGTGTATGTTGACATCTACTGGTCGCACACATTCACATACATATCCACACGTTTCATTCACTCTTCGTCCCACGACGCACACTCCTATAAACTTTTTTCCTTTCCGCTCTCAAGCTTTATGCAGATACGATAACGTATCTGCATAGATACATAAGTTACCATATCGTGCAGCGCGCACACCGCTCGACAACCATGTTCAAGCCTCCCACCAATCAGCACTGTTAACCCAAGCTCTTCAATTGATCAATCGCTTCATTTAAAATGCGCTCTGTACCCACCACAACCGCCAGCCGCTCCCTCACCAACACACTACTCCACATGGATAAGCACCGCCCCACCCTCCCGAGCGTCAAGAGCTTGCTCGACCTCAACAACCACCCCGACAATCTGGACCTCAACCTGCCGCCTCCCCGAAGCTCCAGAAACACTGTCAATTCATCCGCCCCGTACCATTTTCACGACGGCGCGCACCTCCGCAGTCGCTCTTCCCACCAGCCCTCGTCCAGCTCCTCGCGCCCCAAGCACAACAAGCTGCCGCACGATTCCAGACCATCGTCCTCGCGCCGACACCACTATGCGCACAATTCGCACCAAGCGCCGCTGCCGTCCGTGAACGAAGTGCTCGGCCGCCGCAGCAACCCGGTGCCCACCGAGCAGCAGCACTGGCCGCCGCTGTCGGAGACGCCGCGCAAAGCTGCAGACGACAGCAACCGGCCGTCGCATTCGAGTTCCTCGCCGCGTGGCACCAAGAAGCAGGGATATCCATGCGAGCGTTGTGGACGAATGTTTACGCGCAAATCGGACGCGTTGAAGCACATTCGCGTAGTGCATGATCGTCTCAAGGTGTTTGCCTGTCAGGTATGCGACCGCAGGTTTGCTCGCAAGGATTATTGCACTGTACGTAATGAATGATGATGTTGATGCGTTGCGAATGCGTGTGTAATGTAATTTTTAACTAACTGTTGTTGTTGATGATGATGTTGTTTAGAAACACGAGAGGTCACTGCACAATGTGATACCACCGCCGACGCCATACCAAATGCGCCGAAAGCTGGCGAAACAGCGGTCAGAAGAAGAATCTGAGGAGCAGCGACGATCGAACGGCAATTAGCGGCTAAGTTTCACTCTACACATCACTACATTCTCTAATCGTGGTTTGTAAATTAACTGAAGGAGATAGGATCCATTAAGTAACTCACTGGTAAATATGTTGGGTCGCTGCGCTCGATTTGGTTGAGAAAAATCAAGAGGTAAGCGTTGGGAGCTTTAGACGGAGACCACGTGTTGGACGCAGGGGGTATTAGTGAAGCGATAGAGATTGAATAATTTCTACCGAAAAAGTGGCGTATATTGGTATGGAATCGGAGTTGGTGGCAGTCCATTCGTTTAGTTGGCTGGCAGCAACTGGAGGTGTATGACATGCGTTATCGGTTGTACAGCATAGTACAGCAAGTTGTATCATAGGAGAGGCAACAGGGAATGAGAGCAGCTTACCGCGGCAAGGCCACGAGCGAGGCCGGCAGACAGAGTTGGACAGGGCCGGGCCGGGCTGGGCCGGTCGGTGGAAGGTCATAATGAGTAGCGCAGCGCTGTCGATTGCTGAATGAAGTAAACGTCAGAGTATGAAAAGGAGATATGATTGGAGGCCGGAGGCGGTGACGTTTCAATTATATATATGCGCAGGAGGACGGAAATAGCAATTTAGGGTCTGGCCACATTGAGAGGTAGTAAGCTGTTGGAATGAGCGCGGCACAGTCCGTTAATTTCGGATGAATGGAATCGAAATGGATTGTTGACAATTGGGACGGTACACAGAGCGACATCATCTTGTACGTCATAGAGCTGTGCGGAGCCGAGCCGAGCCGAGCCGAGCAATGCAGTGCAGCGCCGTATGTGATCATCGCATACTACAGGGCGGTATGGTATGGAGCGGCGCGTGTGACATGGACGGTTACGTTATCACAAGGGTAAGCAGGCGGTAACATACGGTACTACAGGGAAAACGAGACTCGAGGAATACCGCCGCGATTGGGCATGTGAGAAAAGTACGCGGCGCCGTGCGAGAGCACGCTCTTCCTGGCGAGTGATGTGCAGTGCTTGGTGTCGTGTCGCGTTGTGCGGTGGCTGCGGTCGGTCGGCAGCCGTTCGTTCGTTCGTTCACTCGCTTGCTCGATGCATGGATGAAGTTTCCTCAATTCGGCATGGCGAGCACTTGTGTACCGTACCATATATGCCAGTCGGCGGGCAGTGAAGGGAAGGGGAAAGCGTGAGTTGATTGTAACTGGTGCACATCTATTTTTGGCCGACTCGAGTGTATCGACAGCGCGCGTGTTTGAGCCGCAGCGAGCTGCGATGTCACAAGCAACTGTGAATCGACATGACAAGGATGGGTGTGTACGATTGGCTGTCGTGTAGCTGCGCCATACAATCGTATCCTGGATGGAGAGACGCGCGTATGACATGCTTGGAGCAAGAAGCGGCATGCGCGCCGCTCGCGGCCGCGCGATATTTATAGTCGCAATTGCAAAATTACATTTCATTCCGCGTAATTGGTAATCGCGTGCCGCCGCGGATTACAGCATGCTGTGGGCGCAATACGTTTACTGTAAACGCACCGACGGCGCATTGTTGGACGACGGTCAATTTAGAGGTGTGGCGTGCATTTATTCTACGCGCGTAGGGGGCTTTTAGCATTGCTGGGCGCACGAGAGGGAATAAGGTGCAAATTATTGTCAGGCACAATTACCAGGCAATTGTCGCACGTCACATAGACCACGTCTCGTGATGTGTGCCCGTTGCGTGATACGCATCAACGTGTCAACATCTGAGGGGTTCACTGTAATAATCTCCGCAATAAAAGCATCACCATCACTCCCACCCATAAAGCCACTTGCTTCGCTGCACTGTCCAACCCTACACAACGCGCGCCGCTATACAACTCGCCACACCACTCAGCCCAGCCCATCCCGGCCCTGCCCAACTCCGTCGCTGCCCAACCGTCGACGCACCATGCGTCTCCAACTTTTCCTCCTCCTTCTGCCCCTGGCCATTGCGCTCCCCCATCCATTGTTCTCCAGCGCCGCCCGTCAGCTCGACCCCGCCGTCCCCCGCGTGCCGCCAGAGTTCAACATCAATGCCGGCGCCCCTGCCGTCGGTCGCTTCGTAGCCGAGGACCCTCAATGGCTCGTCAACTATGACCAAACCTCTGTTTTCGTCGTTCCGGACGCTGTCATCGGCGGTGCAGAGCCGCGCAACCTGCCCATGTACATGTCTCATCGTTTCGGCGTCAATGGCGCCTCATGGGGATACGACATTCCCGTCATGGAACCAGGTGTGTACGGATGCACCGTCCATTTCGCCGAGACTGATTCTTCAAACTTTTTCGCTGGTGCCCGCGTCTTCGACCTCTACATGGCAACCACTCACGGTCCGCCCGTCCGTTTCCCCAACGTGGATATTATCGCAGAACTCAATGGCGCAGAGTTTACAGTTCTCACCAAAACCGCTCCCGCACTCGTCATCCCCGGCGTCCTGTCTATTCGCGTAGTTCCTATCACTGGCAATGCTATCATTTCCGGTGTCACTTGCGAGCGAACAGACGATTTGCCCGACGGTGTGCAGCCAGACTTTGACGCTGACCCTAATCTTCCGGTGGATGTGGTCACAGACACTGTGCCTCCAGTCGGTCCCATGGTTACAGAAGATCAGGGCACCGTCATTACAGGTACAGAGATTAATATCAATGTCGGAGGCCCTGCCATCGGTCGTTTCATTGCAGAGGACTTTCGATGGATTCGAGGAACCACTTCCCAATGGGATGGCCCACCAGGTGCCATTATCGGTGGTGCAGAAGAAAAGAACGCACCCGCCATTGTTTCGCAGAGGTACGGTGTGGATGGAACTGCATGGGGACTTGTCATCCCAGTGCAAATGTCCGGATTGTACGATTGCAGTCTCCACTGGGCTGAGGTGGATTCAGCATCCTTCTTTATCGGTGCGAGAATCTTCAATATAATCATTCAGGATCGTGTTGACAATGATATTGATATTTTCGAGTTGGCAGGTGAGGCTCCGTTCACTGCTGTCGTGAGAACCTATGTTGATTTGCAGGTTGGTCACAACCTCTCCATGGCGTTTGATCCCATAGTTGGCAATGCCTTCCTCTCTGCAATTACATGTGAGCGCACCGCTGATTTGCCACCAGGTGCTATCGAAGATCTTATTCCGGATGATCCCATCACTCTCCCAATGCCCTCTGATGGGTTGATAGACCCCACCGACATTCCAGTGTTTACTTTGGATCCATCTCCCCTTCCCATGGATCCGACCCCCGATACTTTCCCAACTGTTACCGTCATGCCGACAGTGGAGCCTTCGCTCTCTCCCGAGCCTACCATCACACCAGAACCGCTTCTCACTGCAGAACCGCTTTTAACCGTAGATCCGACACCTGCTATTGACCCTGCTCTATCTGCAGAACCTTCCATATCTCCAGAGCTTATGATGTCATTGGCTGCCACTCCGACACCAGAAATTACCACAGAAAGCACTCCGATTGCAGAAACACCGGCACCAAGCCCGACGTTAGTTCCAATCGAGACTCCAATGACTATTGTAGAGGTTCCAGTTGCTGGCCTTGACTTGGACGACCCACTTCCTTCACCGCAGGACGGTGAGATCTTTCTAGTGCATGAACTCCGGGGCTTGGTAACTGACCGTACTACCTTCAACAATACCATGAAGGAAGCGCTGAAAACCGTATCGAGCGTATGGAGTAATGGCACAGCACAATGGGCTGTTATAAAGGTGAATGAACAAGTCTCTACCCCAACAGTTCGACAAGGAATGAGCAACCCTACGGCTCGCCAAGACTCTCCTCGAATATTCAATATCGATATGGAAGGCCTACACGAAACAAATGACCGGGTGGCTCTGATTACAGCGTTTTCTGGTTTCATTACCACTGGTGCTGCAGACGATGCCCTGGAGGAAGAAGGCGTTGGAAATCTAAAGGTTCAAACGCGAGGGCCGCCTATTCTAGCAATAGACGGACAACGGGGATCTCCATCAGGAACGTCTACAGGTGTTATTGCGGGTAGTATTGTAGGAGCGCTGTTGGGACTGTTGATCATAACAGCGTTGAGCGCATTTTTCGTTGTGCGCAGAAACAGGCAGCACCCGGAACAGACAGGGGCGTTTGACGGACCACCACCAGCAATGACGGAATCTGAGATGTCATCTGGACTGGAACATTCAGAGACGGCACCTTCGGTTGAGTATCTGGACGATGATTCTACATTTACAGCAGCAACAAGTCGAGGTGGAGACCACGTAGATCAGGTTGGTTTCGATAAGGATGTTTTCGGACGCGGCACAACTGCTGGTGCGCATGGAGCGTCATAGTGTTTAAGAAACTAAGGTATTAGAACGCAAATCCAAATGTATTGACCGCCGTCGTCCATACTTAATAACTTTAAAGAGAGAGGTGTTATTCTAACTGAGCAAGTTGCAGTTTGTAAACGCGAAACCATTTTTCGGAGCAACTCGACGAGAATGAATTTTATCTGTGCTATGCGAATTTAAAAAGTACCTTATCATACATATGTATTCTGTGCAGACGTGCAAAGCAAGAAAGTCTCAAGTCTCCATTTATTATGTCGTCAGCAGAGTTGCTTCGCTGCGCAGCAAAAGCATTGCTGCTCCATAAAGGATTATTCACCATCAGCAGATCCCATCTGCAATTGACATTTCGTCTCAATACAACCCCTTGAGAGAAATTCACGGCACAAGGTGTGCCACCCGCTTGGTCCAAGTTGCATCCACTATTCCCGCCAATATATCGCATACCTCTATAAATCGATAAGGTAGTATGAAACACACTTTGGTGTGGAAGCAATTGGCGCGGTACCGCCCAGTCTTGCGTGACATGCTTTCCCGGGCACCCTGGGACAGCCGTTTGGTCATAGCGGTCATTGTCCAGAGGTTGCAGACGCAATGTAAGACGATGTAGGTGTGCTTGCAATATTCTCTAGCTGGAGCGTGTATCATTATGGAAGATACAGTAGTTGATGAACAAAATTTGCAGTGCAGCTGTATTGTTGCTGATCACAACAATGCTATGACAATAATATGGTGCGATTGTGAACGATCTTGTATTCTCGAAGCAGCTCCCACTATCGTGACTCGACGGCTGGATGTGATGGTTTTTTAGATGGATGAAGGAGGTCTCGGCAGGCCCCTAATAATGATAAAAAGTATACAGTGACCTCGCTGGCTGTGAGACCAGACATTTTCTCCGATATTTTTGATATTTGAAACCTTTCTACTCACCATGGAGGGGTCATTAGCCGGAAGCAAGGTTATCGACCAAGTCACATGAACGTGTGGTTGTTTGAGTCTTGCTCCTCCTCGAGCAACAATTTCCATTGGCAGAGAGCGATCGACTCGGTATAAATGCCGAGGATCGAACGACTGTTCAAAAGCTGCTCAGTATGTTTCCTTCCGTCATCATCCCTCGAGGTCGTTTCCCGGAAGGCTGCAGTTCAGAATGAGTTGTCAGCATCTACGTTGCAACGAGTGGAAAAGAATCACTTGCCTTTGAGTTGTTTGAATGGACATTTCTGTTCCAACCATAGTGCTGTAAACAGTATCTATGTCGACGGGGGCCAATAATTCACAAACATAACCATCTGTGTTAAAATTACAAAGCTATTATTCCGTTCCCATGTCGGCGGTTATGGCATTGATAAACAGATTTAAACAAACAGCCATTACCAGCTATAACGGTTGGTCGGCACAGGATGGCATCCTGCATTGGACCCGTCATCAAACGGTTTTGAGAGATGAATGCAGAAGCAAGTCACGAAAAATCTCCATTCAAAACCGGCGGCTGCGTACCATCCGGTACGTCCTCGGCTGTCATGTCTGGAAGGAGGTAGTATCAATATTGCACATGAAAAGGCACGCAGCCGAACACGCATGTTTACACCGGCCGGCGCACAGCAGTGCCGTGCGGCAGGTTTGGCAAAGCATGTATGGGCGTGCATGTTTTAAACATATTCGTTCGATTGCACCTCTCGAGAAGGATGCGTGTTACTGCTGGGCGCGTCGAATGGACATGCTTTTATTCGTTTTTACCATTCAAACTTGAACTTTACAGAAGCAGAGGCGACGCGTTGGAACCAGCAACATGATACGTGGGCTTTTCGTACATTTGTGCTCCATTCCTGAAACCAGCGACCGACGCACGGGTTTCATTCGAGAGCGGTGCGGAAAATAGAAGATGTAAATTTCAAACGCGCTTTACATATGTTATTTACAGTCTCGATGCTCAGCTTGCACTCACGGCTCGCGGTAAGCAATTATTCCGGTCGGAAGAGAATGCTATAATTACTGCGGCAGCGCTGGCGGTAGTACTGCCAGCGCCCGCCGACGGACGCGTTGGAAGACAAGGTAGCATTGGCTTGGTTTGTATTACATTACATGGAAAGATAATCGCTGTGCAACAAGCGGAGATACTGCTATGTAGAGTAATGCCCATCTATCTATTTCCCATTTCTCGAAATCGTGTCTGTAGATCCTGTACTGTCGCATCAGCTTCGCTCAATAGCAGTCTGAGGGAGCTGATTTCGCACTGCTGCTCATCGCTGTTTTCCATCACACCGTGAGTGCTCAGAAAAACATTAGCCTGCTGCTTCGCTTGTTGGATATCACGGATTGCAAATGAAATGGCGTCTTTTTCGAATTGTACCCGCGGTTCTCGGTCTGTCGGGTCACGCTCTAGAAATGCCAGATTTGCCGAGGCGTTCGTATGCTTTCATCCATCGATGGAAAATTGTAGACGTTGCATGACCTTGGTCAACGTAGGCTTGTAGTCTCCAGGACTACTAGTGCAGAAGCGCGTGAAATGTCGAAGTTGCAAGAGCATAGGATGTCCCTTCGAAAGCGATGTCATTTTCTGTTGAGATATATCAAGCTGCTGAGTGACACAAACCCTTGAGGTAAGATCATCAAAAAGAACGGCGTCTACCGGGGATCGAACCCGGGACCTCTTGCACCCAAAGCAAGAATCTTACCTCTAGACCATAGACGCCCACGGAACAGGAACTGCTCCCAGGTCCTTCTTGAGAGTGCCCAATTGAAACTTTGTCTGTCACCTCCGGATGCTAATCAGTACGGTTCCGCTTAGAAATTTTTGGCGGCCAGAAAAGTAACGATCAGAACTTGTAGTCAATCTGGTTTGCCCAGCCAATTTGTGCAATTACCGGGGCACCTTGAAGAAAACCTCAAGTGTCCTTGCTTTTCCATACGCCTAATTGAAAAACTTCAAAGGGATAAATCGAAGACCAATTGTACCAAGATTTGAAAATAAATACCCTGCGAAATTGAAATTACTGGATTAATTTCAATCGGACAATTGGCTTCACATGAGGCCACATTTTACCCCCCGAAGATAAAATAAAGTAGAAAATATAGAACCAACAGTTGCAATGTTTCGTATGACAATTGTGGAATGAAATTTGGGAGTCCGGGTTTTACAAAATTTTGTAATTTTCAAACCAAGCCTAAACGGTGCGGGCGGCCAACACCTTGGCAGTTTTGCGCTGGCACCTGTCCAAATAGTGTGTGCATTCAGAAATTAACCACTGGACTACCCTCCCTGAAGGGGTAATTTGGAAATTTGCATATTTTGATACAGTTTAGCGCCAAAATGGTCTGACAAAACAACAGTGCATCCCACTATAGATTCATTAAACAAGCGAACAAGAGAAGGCGCCATGAGTGAAGGGATTTCAATATAGCTGGAAGTATCTAGTGAACATGGCCTATACTCTTGTCCTTTACCATTCATAAGGAGGGACATTACCTCACTATCAACAATGCCCATATCTAAGCAAAAACAAACCACGAATCGGAAGAGAAGGGTGGTTGAGCTGCGAAAGCAGTCAATAGCACGAAAACTGACACTAAAACTTATTGGGAAGAATGAGACCATCCGAACCATTCATCGCCAAACAAACGTCTCCACCATTACCATTCACCGGCTTAAGAAGCTTCAGGAACGAAATGACCAGAACGGACTCCAGCATATGCTCAGGGAGTCTATCTGTAGAGGGAGAAAGCCTGTTATATCAAATGATGAGGCGGAAACGATTAATGAGTGTTTAAAAAAGCTGCAAAGCGTAGTTTAGCTGTTGACAGACATACATTCAAGAAAGCTCTTTCAAGAGTGTCTGCCGATGGAAGTAATGGATGAAAGCACGGTGTTACACATGAAGATCCCATTCAAGCGTACAGAGCACGATTAGACGAAATTGCATACAAAAAGATTGAAAACAAGGAGGTTACAAAAATAGCCGCTGAATAATTCTCTCATGTAGAGAAATTCTTCAATGCTGTCGAGCAAATCTCCAAGAAGCATCCTGGTATTCTTGAAATACCAAGCCGATTGTGGAATATGAACGAGAGAACAGTAGGTTGCACGTTATGGGAACTTCAGCGCGGATTCACATCTACAATGCGGAGATTGGGTGGTTTTAGAGCGGTAGTGACAAAATATGTGGGACACTGCGCCTTGCAGGAAGGCGCGAATGCAAACTAATTTGCAATAAAAACAGCTAACGAGCTGGGGTAGTTCGCTGAGCGGTCGCGAGTGCGTACGGACGTGGCTGAAGGGCCGGGAATTAAGGTAACGGGCGCAGCGAGCGGTGGATCAACGAAAGGTTGTTGGCAATCGACATTTGAATCCACGGACACGTGTAGTGGCGCGGAGCGACAGCAGGGACGCGAGCCTTCTAACACGTGTACGCCAGCGCGCGTACACGTCATTCTACACTGGTAGCGACACTGTTAGCTATAGTTTCAATATTAGTCTACTGTAGTAGAAATACACAAAAAGGGTCAGTGTAGTGGGGAATTTGTAGGGACCACAAGGTCCACCCTGTAGCAGGTAGAAAATCCGCTAGAGCGGCAAACCACCCGACAGGTGTCCCGAGCCTCGGTAGAGGAGATGGTAGAGCAGATGAACCTTATAACGTACCCAGCCGGTAATCTCGTATGAGAAAAGGTATCGCTACCCGGAGGGGGTTATGCGATTATAGCGCTCACGCGAGATGCGTATTAATGGAGCAAAGTGACGTAATCCGTCGAGCTGTTGGCTAACCCTAAGGTTTTCCTGGAGAGGGGTTGAACAATAGGTATGCGAACACTGTTCTGTAGGACCAGCTGGGGTGGCGATCGCTAAGGGAGTTCTAGAATTGCAGCCGTGTCAGGGCGAGGTGAACCGTAACGCGCTGGTTGAACTTGCGTTCGCGCGTCGCTCGGTCGCGCTGGCGAACGGGTGGTACAACGGCGGAACGCGTAGGGAACGATCGCAACACGGGATTCGCGGGCCGGCGCAAGCCGTGATCTCAGGGGGAGATCACCGAGTAAACTCGAGCACAACGCGATCCACACAGGGGTCGTAAATCCCTGGCCTAGTGGCGTGCGACGCAACGCGCGCTATCGCGACGCGGTTCGACGATCGGTTTATGCGCAGCGCGCACGCGAACGTCGGCGATCGTGAGCAACCCGCACGCAACGTTTCAACGCAATCGGTCCTCGCGATTCGCTAAACGCTTAACTCGTAGCTGCGAAGATGCTGGCTGTTTATTGGTAAGGTGCGAAGCTGAACGACCATTAATAGCTAACTACTAAGGACAGGTTGTCCTTGCGCGGCCGGCCGGCGGCCGCTCGCTCGCACGCAAAAAAGGGAAATATTTGGGAAAAAGACTTTCGTCATAAAAAACCCAAAAAGGGAAAATAAAGGGAATTTCGCAAAAGGCGCTACACGTGGCGCCAAGCTCGCAATCGTACGCGTTCGCGCAAGCGCGCCGTGACACGTAATTGTATCGCCACACGTACGCTCGCTTACTAACTAACTAAACGCGGATGCACGCGGACTCAACGCGACGCATCGCTCCGACCCGCGCGCGCACTTGCAACATAAATTGCACCACACTCCCCCCGACTAACATCACAGCGCGTCCTCGCGCGTCATCTCTTTCCTCACGTGCTTTTCCGTTTCCTTCGTTCTTCTCTTTTCGTCTGCAGCCTCTTCTCTTTTGTTCCATCTCCTTCTTCCTTCTCTCTTGCCACCCGCGTTCGCCGTCATCCTTGCCGATTCACACACTATGGCGAACGATGGCGATACCCTTCCGAGCTGGCTGCGGGCCAGCATCCCTTCCGGCGAAAACGCTGCGACGCCGCTACGCACTCCGCCTGCCGCTTTGCGCTTTGCTTCGCCTGCGCCTGCGAGCCCCGAGAGCCCGTTCTATCTTTCCATGGCTCAGGCTTCATCCGCGAGCGCCCCGGTTGGCGCTACGACGAGTGCGCATAACACGGACGGCGCTGACGCATCGCCCGGTATCGACGCGACAGTGGACGTGACTGCGGCTCCCGCATCCGCGTCTGGGAGTCGCACGAACGTCGGCGTGCCTTTGCGGTCCATTCCTGCTCCTTCGTCTGTTTCTCTTCCTTCTGCTGCGCAACACGTACCCGCCGTCGCCCCGCGTGCGCGCTACGAAGACCCTTCTTCCTTCCGTTTCCTTCCGCGCGCGATGCCGACTTGGACTGAGTTAGGCCGTGTTCAATACTTTCCGCGGCGTTTCCAGTGGGCGCGCATCGCCGACGTCAACCGCTACGCGGTGCTGCCCGGTCATAAAAACGCGCAGGCCGTGTGGGACGCGCGGCGTGAAGCGGCCCTGTGCGATCTAGCCGTACCCACTAATCTTCCATGCGATGCCTATTTCCTCGAGGACGCAGCGGACGAGCGGCTTGTGCGTCATCTGGCGCGGCTCCGAACGATGCGACGCGACGAATTTGCGCATCTTGACCCGTGGGCGGCGGCGCCTAGCGCCGGCTTCTTGTTGGACGGAGGTGTCCCCTGGAACGACATCGAGCAAGAAGGAGAAGTCAGTGTACCGTGGTTCGTTGACGCGGAGATGCGTGCCGAAGCGCGCCGCGAGTTACGCACGCGCCGTTCCGCCGGTTACTTCGTCACGTATCGCGACGCGGAGTTTCGCGAGTTCCCCGATGATCGCGTCGGCGCTTTCTTTCCGCGCTACGATCCACGCGACTGGCCGGAGGCGCCAGAGTCTCTTTCCGTTCCCTTGCCTTGTGTCTTCCACTATGCGCCGTCCGTTCTCCTTGGCCTTGACGTCCCCGTGGAGACGCGGTCTTATTTCTGGGCCGTTGCCCTTAGCGAGTGGGTCGTCATGGTGGCCTGCGCGTGGCTCCATGTCGCGTTCGTCGAGCGGCGCATTGTTCGCTTGAGCGACAGACTCGTGGCTGGTATCGAGAGCGTCGGCGCTGCGGCGGTCGTTCGTGGCGGCACGTATTCGGTTGCGCATTTGGAGAGTCTTCTGACGGAGCATCGCGCATGTCCTTGGGACGAGACGCCTGTCTTCGACGTCGCCCCGGGTGTGGACTTTAACGAGGGTGGCCAGTGGTTGCCTTGGAGCGCAGAACGCGGCGTGATAGACTGGGCGCACGGCGCGCTCGGGGTTCATCGTCATACCGAAATTCCGCACTTGTTGTTGAAGTCGCCACGTAACCCGTCGCGCAGCGCTTTCGCGCACCTGGAAGCGGGTGACGTTGTGACCGTGGATGCCGTCTTGTCGGCCTTATCCTCCAACGAGTTGCATGTGATGCGCGCAACTAATTCGCGCGAGTACGCGCAATACCTCGGCATGGCTGCGTTATTGGCCGTCGAGCGCCGGCGTTTCCGCGACGGGCGCTATTCGTTATTCTCTGAGTCGCCTCGGCCTCCTGTTGACATTACTCAGTTGGACGCAGCGCTACGGGCAGAGTACGTCAAGGTTTATAACGAACTGCAGGAGTTGAAGAAGTCCATTCCAAGCCAAGACAACGCTAACGCGTCGGGTGGTGCGAGCGCGAGCGCGGCGGTTGGTAGCGTCGCGGCGTCGAGCGCGGTCGCGGTTATTGATCCGGTGGAGGCGCAGGCGGCGGTGGACGGCGAAGACGTCGTCGCGTTAGCGGATTCAACGGGTGCGGCCAACTTGCGGGCACAAATCTCGTCTGCTGAGCAAAACCGCGACGAGGCGCTTTCGCGTGTGACGTCGGTCGCCCAAGCTCGAGACGAAGCCCTGGGACGCCTTGACGTGGCTATCAAGGCCCGCGACGAGGCGATTAAGGCTCGCGACGATGCGAACGAGGCGCGCGACGAGGCCGTGTCATTCTTACGCGAGACTCGCGAGGCGCTGGCTGCGTCCGAGGCGCGCGAGGCCGCGCTGAAGCGTAAGGTCGACGAAGACGCCGTGCGCATCGAGCGCATGCATAAGGATATCGGCGTAATGCAAGGTCGTGCGGCGAAACAGGAGAAGGAGGTTGAAGGTGGTCGCGAAGCGTTGGCGGCCCTTCAGTCTCGTTACGATTCCGTCGGTTCAGCGCAGGAGGCCGCGCAGCGTGCGTTGGCCGAAGTCGAATCGAATTTGGAGGCGGAGAGGGGTCGGTTGGCCGCTCGAATCGCCGCTGTTCGTGACGGGTATCGCGCTCGGGAGAGGGAGACTGTCCGTCGGGTTCAGGAAACTATCGAACGCGCTCACCGTATGGGCTCGGCGTTAAATGACGTCGTCAATTTCATGCAGCGTTCTCCTGCGGGTTCTGCCGATGAAAGGGAGGCGACTGGCGCGACGCAGTCGGAGAGCGGGTTGCGCGCAGATGCGACGCGTGGCGCGACGGGAAGCGTTGGTTCGGGTCGTGGCGGGGCGCGTCCCATGACGCGTTCGCGTGCAGCGGCGAGTTCCGCGGGTCGCGCAAGACGTACGGGTATCCCTCCACTCCGGATCGGCGTACACGACGGGCGCGTCGTTCGGGTGTTAAATTCCGAGCGGCGACGCGGTCACCAGGCAGATACGGCTTCAAGCCGTGCTCGTTCGCGCGGTGCGGCAGCCAGTTCGTCGAGCCGCGCTTCGCGTCGAGACGACGACACGCGCGCGCCTCCGTCTTAGTTACCCCTTCGTTCCTCCTCCTCGCATTGCATCTTGTCTTCGAAATAAACTCTCCTTGCTTGTATCTCCACCTAGCGCCTCGTAATGCGGGGTTCCTCCCGTCCGACGCGCTTGCTGCCGTGGAACGCCAAGGTTCCTGCAGCTTTCGCGTGAGCGACAGCGCAACGCGGGTTCCGTCAAATGCATGAGCCGGTGTTTCCGCGAAGGGGCGCGCGTGTCGTTGCTTGAAACCGTATTTGCCCGCTGCCCACGTCGGCGTTCGGAGGGCACGCGGCCGGCGGCGTCCAGTCGTGCGCGCGGGGGAAAAGGAGGGGTAGAAGAAGGGAGTCTGGACGGGTAGCGCGTCGGTGCGAGTTCGTCGTAGCGATTTCGTTTCGTCGGTTCGTCACGCGCAATTCTCGACGTCGCTGGTTACTTTTCGCATGCGTATTCGTTGTTCGCTTCCGCTTCGCGTCGTCAATTCGTGCCGCCTTACGCATCCGTCGTTCGCGTCGCTGGTCCGTTCGCTTCTGCGCATCCGTCGTTCGCGTCGCCTACTACCGTCGTTCGCCGTTTGCTACCGTATCTATTGTCCCGTGACTAAAGCGGCCGGCCGAATGGTACCTAGGGGGCTCGGGTGGGGGTCACATTCTTCCCTTCTTGGAGCGAGCCTCATTCTCCACGCTTGGGTTGAGGGGGAACCATGCACGTGGGCACCACTATATTCTCGGTAGGGGGCTGCGCGCGTTCAGGGGTCTGCGTCCTTCCACCAGCTTCGAGCGCCTCGCTGGAGTTCGCGTATGTTGTCGTCCAATCAGGTGACGGTAGTAGGGGACAGTTCGTCACGGTGCGGGGGCCAGCTTGACGGCGGCGCGATTCGGGTGCCCCTTTTGTCGCATTTTTCCAATGGGACAATTCGAGTGGGACGGTAGAATTGCTAAATAGCCGGGCCAGCTCGCACGCCAGCACCAGTGTCGCTCCCCTTTTTTCGCGCGAAAACGCATCGCGTGGTCCCGCGCCTGTCGCGACCTCTGGAGTAGGTCAGGTGTTAGTCGAGGTCCAGCTCGCAACGAATCCAGAGATACGCGGCCGTTCGTATTTGCGGCGGTTCCAACGAGCGTGGCGGCGCAGTGGCCGTGTGGCGGTAGACGGGAACTGGTCGTTAGGCGTTACGTGGCGTAAACGGTGGGTAGTCGCGTGGCGAACGAAAGGCGACCGAAATGCAAGCGGCGGATATTGCGTGGCGCCTGTTTAACGAGATTGACACAACGTCCGTCATGGGCTTCTCGCGCTCATCGCACTTCTTAACAGGCACGTCTCGAGCGTCAGCGAGGGGGCTCAGTACTTTCGCGGTGGTGGCGTCCCGCGCGACGCGTGTCGATGCCGGACCGGCCAGCGTCTATGAGGGCCCCCTTCGAGTGTTGCCAAGCGTCGAGATTCAGGTAGTTTAGTGCGGGGCGGCGCGCCTTTGCGCGGGTAGGCGGCGCGGGTAATAGCGCGGCGGGCAAACGTCGAATCGTGTCCCCCCCGTCAGGCGCACACGTACGCGGCTCGCGAGCGGCGTCGCTTCATTGCGCGCGGCAGTAGTTCCAGGTCATTCAGCGATAGAATGTCGAGTGCGCGCGAAATGGCGAACGACGAAGCGTTGGCGCGAACGGCGATTGCGCGGCGTACGCCGAAACGGTTACAAGGCGTTCGACGAAGCGGTTGCGTGGCGCTGCGACGCTTGGCGGTAGTAAGTCGTATCTCCTCCCGGTCCCTGCTGCCGATAGTAGTTTGGCGTGGTGCAAGGCGGGCAGCTGTGTTTGCGTTTGGATGCTTACCACCGTCTGTGTTCTCGGAAATGGACGCGGACGTCCACAACCTCTAGTACACCTAGTATTACTAGGGGGACGTCCATGTTCTCCAGTATTTTTGGATGTCCGCCTAGAACCGGACGTCCATTCGGTCTAGTACGTCTAGTATTACTAGGGCGACATTCATTGTTTCTAGTACCACGGATGTCCCCCTCGGGATGGACTTCCGCCATGTCTATGTCCACCTAGGACGGGCGCCGGTTCAGAAATTCAAAAATTTCGACCCCAGAAATTTCTGCCGCCGTGCTCGACATGGATGTCCGCATCCATCACGGCGACCACTCTATTTTTCCTTGTCGGTCGACTCCAATTTCGTCTTTAATTTTTTCATCCTCTCGCTCACACCCCCTTCCTGTTGGTGCTCACCTCCCCCGTACTGTACCTCAAACACCCCCAATACCACTCTAGCACGCATTTTCAGCTACCTATCCCCGCTTCCACGGTGCACACCTCCATTCCATACCTACTTTTCTGCTCTACCCTACAGATTTCGTATAACCAGTCCTCATAATACCTCAGAATAGGGCAAAACACCCCCTATCTCCTCGACCATGCTCTCCCCCATCACCTTTGAAACGTATTGTTCTTCAGTACCCTCTCTCCTCTACCTTCAACCCCTCTCCTTCGCCCTCTCCACAAACTTCCCCTGCAGCTTACTCTTCCAAAACCTCTCACTCCCCATCCCGTACCCGACCTGCTCCACCCCTCCCTCCCTCAGCTGCTCCATGCCCCCACGCCATCCGCATCTTCGATACCGTATACACCACCACCACCGGCCCACGCTCCCGCTCCCCCGCCGTCTCCCCAGAAACCTCCCCGCTCTGAAACACATATCAACCCCCCACTTCGCACCCTTCCTCCCACTCCCCTCCCTCCCCAAATACAATAACCCCCTTCTTCTCCATCACATCCCCACTCACCACAGCCAGAACAGACGCCACCCCCTCCCCTTCTTTCTCCTCACTTTCCTAAAACCCCCTCCTCTCGGCGACTTCAACCGCACCCTCCTACGGTCCCACCTAAACACTTCCTCCGCCCTCACTACCCCAACACCCCGCAGCGTCTCCCCAGTCCCCATAATATGCTTGTCGGCACTCCTCTCCGAATCACACTCCATTCTAAACCCGCACTCCGTACATTTCCACCTCCCCCTGTACCATCCCAAGATTACATCCCCCACAGAACACATCTTCATACCACAGAAGAATTTTATTCCTCTCATACCTCATCCTTAATACCTCCATCAGCTCCATGTAAATTTCGATGTAAATATTTTCTCCACTATGCAATCTCAAACATGTACGAGCCTATGACTTTCCGCTTTGTCACTCTTGAATATTGGTACTCATGTATTCATAAAATAGGGCCACCCACATCCCTATCCCGTTCTGCAAGCTTTACAAACCACTAGACGCATACTCCACAACTATACAACAAACACTACTCGCTATTTCAGACGACGCGGTACACAAGTAGCGTAGTCTCAACCTTCCGTGCAGCCTTCCCTGATGCGTACAAGTGCGAAACACGTCTAGACGTATATCAGAAGTGAGTGCGGGAATTTTCGGCACAGGAGATGCTGGGCCACCAAATTGATTTTTCGGAAATTTTAGAATTTCTGGGCTGGCCAGCAATGCAATCGAGCTGGACATCCACCGGACGTCCATTTCAGGTTGGTCGTGAGAGAGTGGGGCGGGACCATGATGAAACAAGGACCAAGACCTGTCCCTGGCGTATTGAGCCTGAAATCGACCCTTCGTGAGACGCCATTTTGGCTTACAGTTGGTGCTTATAGAAGCCAGTGATAGCCCCGATCGGGGCGGTGGCCGGTTCCGGCTTACAGTTGGTGCTTACAGACGCCAGTGATAGCCCCCGATCGGGGCCGGCGGTCGGTTCCTGGGGCCGTTGTGGCCAAATTAGACACCCTGATTTGAATTAAAATTTGGGCTATTCTCAAAAACATGCACATGTGAACATGTTTTTGAGATGGGGGTGTGCCGTACGGCACAATCGACCGCCCAAATCGTTGATTTTTGCAAGATTTTTTGTGCCCGAAATTTTAGAATTTCTGGTCTGGCCAGCAGTGCATCTGAGCTGGACATCCACCGGACGTCCATTTCAGGTTGGTCGTGTGCTGCCTACATCGACGCATTGCAGAAACTAAGCCAGCGGGTTCACTACTAATACATAGTACACAGAATATGAGTAACGTGATAGGTGAGTAGTGTTTGTCGTGAAGGTGTAAGGCGGGACCATGATGAAACAGGGAAAAAGATGTCACCCTAGCATAACTTAGGCTTAAAGCCTGGAATCGAACCCTCGTAAGACGCGATTTTGGCTTACAGTTTGTGCTTGCAGAAGCCAGTGATGGCCCCACTCGGGGCGGCGGCCGGTTCCTGGGGCCGTTGTGGCCAAATTAGACACCTTGATTAGAATTAAAATTTGGGCTATTCTCAAAAACATGCACATGTGAACATGTTTTTGAGATGGGGGTGTGCCGTACGGCACAATCCACCCGCTGAAATCGATGTTTTTTGCAATATTTTTTTCTGCCCTGAATTGTAGAATTTCTGGGCTGGCCAGCAATGCATCTGAGCTGGACATCCACGGGACGTCCATTTCAGGTTGATTGTGTATCGTGCACGTCCACACATTACCGGAAGCAAGTAGGCGATGAAGCACGTACAAACGCAATTGTTCTGCTATTTCTAGCATAGACCATCGAGTCTAGAGATGTGAGGGAATCGTCCTGGAAATCATGCTCCAACCCACGAGGAATGGACAATCTAGTTTGAAGCGTGGAACGAAGTACATTATACTAGGTTCATAGATTGGAAGTGATAAAGGAGATGATTATATTCTCGATAATTGTTTACCAAAGTAGTAGTTGAAGCTATCTAGCCGTCGGAAAATTCTTCTTCGTCTTCGTCCTCACTATATTCAGGATCTCCCGGCAGAATAGGCGTTATCGGCAACTGTGGAGTTGATCTGCTCAGATGAATTTTTGACCGGTGTGAGGGTTCTCTTCTTGGGAGCTTCTGTCGTCTTCATCCGCATGATTCCGAGTTGCCCTGTCTTCGGCCTACGATCTTTCTTGACCGGGATGGGAACAACTGTCTTGTGGCGAACATTGACAGGTGCCGGTTGACTTTGCCTGGCAGACCGGCGCGGAGCATTGGGGATTATTTCTTCTTCGAATCCCAACCGCCTGATGAAACCAAACGAAACATTTGTCGGGAATCGGATACGACGCATTCCTGAAATACGTGTGATACCTCGTTGTCGTGTGTGACACAACTCTGTCGACATGCCCTGCCCGGCATGTTGTACATGGCCGTGACCGATGAAGACTGAACGTGGCGGAACGATTACCTTCTTCAGCTTCATCGTCTTGGCGTACATATCTAATTCCAGCGCTTGGAAAAGACGTACTTGTGGGGGACCCTGGACACACCCAGATAGGGAATGGGTCATCTCCGTTGGCAATAACAAGTAACCCGGAAGTTGATCTTTGCGGTCGCGAGGAGGAACAGGGAAATCATTGTGTGGGACCTGCCGAGGACACCCCTTTCCCGTTATCAAAAACCGTCCCCCAGATGCCGGCATGACAAGTTTCTCCCGGTAAACCGCACTCCTCCAGCCCTATCAGCCGGACAAGGATTCCCAACCACACATCCAGCAGGGCTCGCCGCGTCACAAACTTGAACCGGTCGATATGCGTCTCATCGTTCTCGGCATAGTCAATCAGGCAGTGGCGCGTAGACGTGAAGCGAGCCCTCCCCTCATTCCGGTTCTTCTCATCTTTCATCGTCCCTGTATTGACAATGGGACTCCCCAGCTGCCGGTTCCCAGGGTCCTTGTGCACCTCCTCCCCCTCCCATGTTCCCAAAAAGTACCGAAACAATTCCTGGATAGGAATTTCTTCCATGAGACCCAAGTCAAATGGGAACTTGTCCGACGCATCGAGGTAGCTTACATCCGCGAAATTGTGCATCACCGTATACCCTCGCTCGTTGATTTCCGTTCGGCAATTGTGGAAGTACGCCATACCAGTGCCGGCCTCATACGAATCCTTCCAGCTTGTAGACATTCGCGCAACCTGGGCGAAGTCCAGCCTCGAGGGTAGAAACGTCGATGTAGGCTCACACATCGCCTTGGCAGCCATCTTCCACGCTGCGAAAAACATCGGATAGATGGTGTCGATCTCGAAAACAAGATGACGAGCCCGATGTTGTTCCGGAATATGCAGCCCCTCAAACACAGGGTCCATCGCCACTTGCTTCAAATACCTCACCTCTCTGCCCTCCTCATCGATTTCCACACTCTCCAATAACAACCTGAGCTCAATCGGGGGCAGACAACCAACCCTCACCGATGCGATGACGTCCGCGGGACGCTGCGCCAGATGATGCCCTTCAGCTCGTCTTTGACTTCGAAATCGTCGGGAAGAGATGGCATCCGGTCGTCGAACAGGAGGTCGTGTTCAGAAGGAGAGTCACGAACGATGTAACCGTCTTCATCGACTTCGACTCCTTCCGGAACAGTGAGTGTAATTGTCACTTCGCGGACCCCCTGCTTTCGACTTGGCCCTCGTCTGCACTGTTGTTTTCTTCCTCGTCCGAAACGTTATGGACAGATTCTTGGTTGGAGGGAGTCGCACCAGCACGTTGGTTATCTTGGGGGACAATCTCAACGGCAGAATCGGGGGAACGGGCGGAGTCTTCGTCACCCTCATCACCGGAAGCAGTGGCTTGTTGTGATCGGTGGGTTTATCAACAACGGCCTGCTCTTCTTCCCCGGCGGATTGTTGTACCACAACCGGCTCTTCTTCCTCGAGGCGTGTGCTCCCCGTCGAGCGAAGTCGCTGTGAACGGCGGCGGATGCCATGCGAAGCAGGCTCATGTTCGACATTCCGCTGCTTCCTGTGAGTGAGTCTCACATTGGCAGCAGAAGGGCGGCGTTTGCGTCGAGCCTTAGTCTTCTTCTTCAATGTCGGATGAAAAAAACTCTTTCAAGTTCGTTTCCAAATCCTGTAAACGCGTGTCTCCGTCGCATTTCGAACCACTGCTCCGGTCGTCCCCTCTATACATTGCAATGGCATTGGTGAGATACCATTGCAACTTCCTTCGGCTGCTTAAACCGACCCCA
>JALQPE010000438.1:0-45074 GCA_030407315.1 Asparagopsis taxiformis | reverse complement strand
TACTGAAATGGCCATGTGCAGCGGTGCTAGGGAGTTGCACGGCACATGGCCAAGTACAACTGAGCGTGCCATGTGTGCAACGTTGGTGGTCATATGAGCCAGTAGGACTATAGTATTTCGTAAAGTATCGTAATGTACAGTGCCAAAGTGGGCGAGTAGATTATGAGATTCGCTGCTGCTGAATTTTTATTGGGTATTTGGGGGTTGATTTTTGGATGTAACTATGAAGGAAAACGAGTCGATTGGCTGGGGAGGGGCTTTCGGCAAGCATTAAATACAGCATAAATTTAATAGCGATTTCAGGAAATCGTACTACACAAGAAGCTTACCTTTGAGCTAGGCATTGTGCACTCATGAAGTGAACGCTTCCTAGAGACAGCTGTCCTGTTTAGTTTCTCGCAGTGCGTACCGATTGCAGCTTGTCCAGAAGCTACCCACAACATATAGGACACGTGTCCCATCGTCATGATACCAACTGAGGCAGAACAGAATCCATATAAAACTGTTTAAAAGCTCAAAAAGCGCTCAAATCATATCCACCCGCTAGAATGAGGCTCCAATTAGCCTTTTACCAACAGCAAACATAAATCCACAGACTTTTAAACTTTTCTGATATAAATATTTTTTTTCTGAATTACTGGAAATCAGTGTTCTACGTCTATTGACGATGTGCCACCACGGCATATTGGCAGGACATCCTGGTCAGAATCGTATGTACGACACGATGCGCCTATCGTACTATTGGCCTGCAATGGCTGCGGACATAACCGGAACCGTTGAACGCTGTTCAGCGTGTGCGAGAAACCGATTACGGTTGCGCAAACATGCGAGTCCCCTCCAGCTGTTCCCAGCTACCACACCATTGGATGACGGTTGCAATTGACCTCCTCGGTCCTCTACCTCGTACCAAGAAAGGTAACGTGCACCTACTGGTGATTTCGTGTCGCTTTACCAAGCTAACCCAGGTGGGTTCCGCTGCGAAGCATTACGGCTTACCATGTGGCAGTAGCCTTTTGTACACATTGGGGTGTTTAAGTATGTTCCTCCACGGACATTACTATCCGATAACGGTCGCAATTTGCGTCAAGTTCTTCCAGGCCGTCTGCCTCCAGTTAGGAACGAAGAATGTCTTCACGACGGCTTACCATCCCCAGACAAATGGGCAAGTCGAACGGTATAACCGTACTCTATTGAGCATGCTACGTAATTACGTTAATGACAACCAGGACGACTGGGATGTCTACGCATCAGCGTTAACCTATGCGTACAATACGCACGTGCATCGCACAACGGGTACCATACCCTTCGACCTAATCCTAAGCCGGCCTCCCCCGCCATACGCAACACACCATTCGGTGAACAGGAGGGCAACGCCAGACGCGTTCACGAAGCAAGACTTCTTACGCCGCATTACGGATACCATTGATCTGGCAGGTAAACGCCTTCACAGCGCGCAAGCACGCTACAAGCGTAACTTCGACCGATCAATCCGGAAGTCTAGACGACTCATCAGTACTGATGATTACGTTTATCTGGATAACCCAGAAGTCCGTGAACGGAACAAGCTAACCCCAATAGCTCAAGGCCCCTATAGGGTTATCCGGGCAGGAAGGCGAACAGTTTACATCGACCGAGAGGGTATCACCAAAAAGGTTAGCCTCGACAGAGTTGCACTCGCCCCCCGGCCGAATGAACAACCACCCCCATGGACACAACCTTCCGCTAGCGCGCCACAAACATCACCATTAGGTATGAACGCACCATCGTCAAACACGAAGTACCACCAACCACCGGGCGACGGTCAACAAAACGCACAAAGCGAGCCACCTCTGTAGGACCAGCCGGGATGGCGGTCACTGAGAGAGTTCTAGAATCGCTTGCCTTGTCAGGGCGTGTTGAACCGTAACGCGCTCGTGAACTTGCGTTTCGCACGTTCGCTCGGTCGCGGAGGCGTTCGGGTGGTACAACGGCGGAACGCGCAGGGTCGATCGCAACACGGGATTCGCGGGCCGGCGCAAGCCGTGATCTCAGAGTGAGATCACCGAGTAAACTCGAGCTCAACACGATCCACGCAGGGGTCGTAAATCCCTGGCCTAGCGGTATGCGACGCAACGCGCGGTCTCGCGGTGCGACGCAATTCGACGGTCGGTAAACGCGGCGCGCGCGCACGTACGTCGGCGATCGTGAGCAATCCGCACGCAACGTCGTAACGCAATCGGTCCTCGCGACGCGCTCAACGCTTAACTCGTAGCTGCGAAAGTGCTGACTGTTTATTGGTAGGGTGCGAAGCCATGCGACCACTAATAGCTAACTTACTTGGGACAGGCTGTCCTTGTGTGGCCGGCCGGCGGCGGCCGCACGCTCGCACGCAAAAAAGGGAAAATATTTGGGAAAAAGACTTTCGTCATAAAAAACCCAAAAAAGGGAAATAAAGGGAAATTCGCGGAAATCGCTACACGTGGCGCGGCTCGCGGTTTCGTGGCAACGTACGCGCGCACGCGCTCGCTTTGACGCTCCGTGACACGTAATCAAGGCGCCACGCGTACGCTCGCTTACTAAACTAACTCAAACGGATGCTGCGGACTAACGTAAACGCGCGCGCTCGCATCGGTTCCATCGACCAACTTAAATTGCGCCACAACCTCCACTAAGTCCTACTCAGGAACTACCCACCACGGGTCATCCACCGCTTTCGCAGCAACCTACAACTAGGACAAACCAAGAAGGTAGTGGTTTGGGACAAACCACCCTTCAGGAGGGGGCCCAGACGCTATGCGCGTAAGCCAAAATTTTGGAACTCCCTCTCGGGATGAACCTAGTAGCCGTACCCTCCCGGTAACTCACCCATAATTGGGAGCGACGCACATGATCCAAGCCGTTCACACATGCACCAGGTGCCAACCAACCGCGACCGCGCACTATTGCGAAGAAGCCTACGGAGTAGAGACGCACGCGCTGCCCAGGCAGATGCGGACCAAAGTCCCAACCCCGACAGGGCTCACCCATCGCACGGGCGAACAACTCGCAGGAGTGTGGCAGGCACTGACGCCACAGACCAAGCCCAAAGGCATCCGATTCGCGGAAACGCGAACAAGCGACGCCTAAGTGAAGCACGCGTACGGACGCCAACTCCTCAACGAGGGGCGGACCCTCTAGCGGGAACGAAACCGGGCACCCGACCGAACTCGGAACAAGCAGCACTCCCTGAAGGGACGAAGGAAACCCCAGGGGGAAGTGGCGATGCCAAGTGCGCAACCTCGGATGAGGAGTATCCCATCGATGATCTTATAGACTACGTCACTGACGACGACGGGGAACAATGGTTCCTTGTGAAGTGGTATGGCTACCGCAAGCCAACATGGACGCAACGAGCGAATGTTCCCTCTGAATGGGCATCACGGTACTTCCGTCGTACGCAAAACCGCAAGGGTGACAGGCCACCGCGCCGAACGCGCACGCGCACACCCAGACGTGGGAAGAAGTCGCATAACCCCGCAGGGACGAGAACCTAACAAGGTATCCACCGGGTGGAGCTACCGAGCCTCGGAAGGTCAGTCCAGGAAGGGCGCACTTATCACCGCCAAAACGGAACCATCGTGGAAATTGAGAATTTTGGAAAAATGTAAATCTGGCTAACTTCAACAAACAATCCATACGTCATCATGATGATGCATCTTTAATGTACCTCAGAGGTGCCTCAGGACTACCTGATGAACGAAGGCGCAACGCAAAAGCGTATTCAAACTACCCTTAGAGGTTTGTGCGGAGGCAATTGCCTGTCCCTAGCGACGATAATGGCTCGAAGGCCGAGGCCGCTGGGATGCGGAGGGTGCCGTAGGGGCAAATGCACGCACGTTCGTCGATGGACGAGGATGACGGGGTGGAACCCTAGCGAAGGTGGGATTGCGACGCAAGCCGCGCTGCGGAACAGCACCGCTACCCCGACGTCGGGCAGGCACAGGGCCATGTGAAGGCGCGACCGCAGGTGCGGGTAACCCAACTCCAGGGACGGACGCGGAACGCGGAGAAACATCTGGCGACTCAGGCGACCCTAGTCGGGCATCCAATTGCGCAAGCAAAGGATTACGAGCAACAGCGGCACCCTCAGGGGAATGAAGACGAGTGCGCACATTGCGATCGGGAAGACCCTCATCGGGAGACCTGGCACGACGACGTGAGTAACCAGGCTGAGCCGCCTCTTCGCCACCCTCTTCGGGAATATCGTGCGTGGCTGGAGCCGCTTGCTCCAGCAGACGCCTAGCGTCGTCCAATTCGCCTTCCAACTCCCCAATCCGGGTACGCAACTCTGCGGCTTCCAGGCGAGCGGCCTCTATCTCCTTATCCGCCACGCGGCGTCGCTCTCGCTCCGCACGGAGGCGCTCTCGGGCGGCATTACGCTGCTCGCGTCCCTGCTGCGTATAGCGATTGGCCAACGTGGCGCACGTGAGCGCAAGCGTCTCCAACGCAGAATCCACGAGGAAACGGCCATTGGCCGACACGAAGACGGAAGTAACCGTACCATCACCAATCTCATTGGCTAACCGCCGCACCTCCGGGAGTGACATCACCTCCCGACCGGATAACTCCCCACGTAGGACGTTCACAGCGGGAGGCTGACGCGGAGTACCTGTGGTGCAATTTATGTCGCTAACGCGAACGCGGGTTGAAGCGATATCGACGAGTTGAGTCCGCGTGCATCCGCGCTGAGTTAGTTAGTAAGCGAGCGTACGCGTGGCGAACCGATTACGTGTCACGGTGCACCTGCGCGAACGCGTGCGATTGCGAACCCGGCGCCACGTGTAGCGATTTCGACGAATTTCCCTTTATTTCCCTTTTTTAGGTTTTTTATGACGAAAGTCTTTTTCCCAAATATTTCCCTTTTCGCGTGCGAGCGAGCGGCCGCCGGCCGGCCACGGTAGGACAGCCTGTCCTTTAGTAGTTAGCTATTAATGGTCGTTCAGCTTCGCACCTTACCAATAAACAGCCAGCATCTTCGCAGCTACGAGTTAAGCGTTTAGCGAATCGCGAGGACCGATTGCGTTGAAACGTTGCGTGCGGGTTGCTCACGATCGCCGACGTTCGCGTGCGCGCTGCGCATAAACCGATCGTCGAACCGCGTCGCACCGCGATAGCGCGCGTTGCGTCGCACGCCACTAGGCCAGGGATTTACGACCCCTGTGTGGATCGCGTTGTGCTCGAGTTTACTCGGTGATCTCCCCTGAGATCACGGCTTGCGCCGGCCCGCGAATCCCGTGTTGCGATCGTTCCCTACGCGTTCTGCCGTTGTACCACCCGTTCGCCAGCGCGACCGAGCGACGCGCGAACGCAAGTTCAACCAGCGCGTTACGGTTCACCTCGCCCTGACACGGCTGCAATTCTAGAACTCCCTTAGCGATCGCCACCCCGGCTGGTCCTACAACTGGTCTTTCGACCTAGAATTGCGCGAACCGACGTGCGAACTCAGCGAAGCACAGAAACTCCGCTTGGGGAAAACACGGGACGCCGAACCTATCGCTTACTCTAATTCTTCTTTTATCCGTTCGTCGTGCGCGACAGCGAGGGCGATTGACGCGTGCGCGCGTATCGCTATCCCGGAAGCGGTGCTATAGCCTCTCTGGTTTGTATAACTACCCTACCTCTACTACGACGATTCGCCGCGCGGAACGACGCGATCGAAGACGCAGCGCGTGCGCGGGCTAGTTCGCAACCCTAACGCGGGTTCGGCGGTGCCGAAAATATTGGGTTCGCGGACGATCGAGACCCGTCTTTACGCGTTCCGAGCGAGGAAGAAGCCCTCCTGCGAGCGAACTCGTCCCCCTCACCCTTACTACGCGCGCCCGATACGCAGACATTTTTCGGGAAGCGCTTCCCTTTTTACTTGCCAATTTTTCGACGCGCCGACGCGAGATTTTGACGCGCGCCGAATTCCCCTTTCTCCTTCCCCATCATCCCTTTTTCCCTTTTCCCTAGGCGACGATCGAACGCAACCGCGCCGATGGACCCATCCGCGCCCGAGCGATCGAACGTGCCGACCGAACCGCCGCCAGTCGCGTCGCAAACCCACGCAGTCGACGCGCTGGTCGCTTCACATATCCCTGACCCTACCGCTTCTCCGTGGCCGCCGTTACCGACGCAAGCGCTCGCGAGCATCGACGACGACGCGCAAACGTCCGACGATGGCGCCGCAACGAAGCGCGAGGCCGAGTTCCGCGTTTCCGACGTGCACGCCACGCCGTCCGCAACGCTTCCGAGCTTGGTTCGACAAGTAGTGGACGACCCTACGTTCCAATGCATGCTCCAGGCTGAAGTACGAGCTGCGGTGGACCGCGCCATCAAGGGCCAATCGCGTGGACTAACGGCTCAGATGAGGGCTCAAGTCCACAACCTAATCGTCACTACGATGGACTCCCGCGAGGAGCAAAATATTGAACGCGCGAACGTCGCTGCGCGCGAAAACCGAATTCGAACCGCAGCGCGCGCGACCCCTACGAACTACGCGCGCGACGCGGACCCCGAAGGATGGCTGGAACTGGCGCGCCAGGACCTGTCATTCGACGACCGCCCGCGTTCGGATAGCGACATTGGACCCGCACATCCCGGGCTGGTAGAGATCCAGCCGTTGAACGAGCTGTTCACGCGCGCGCTTTCGTACCGCACGTATCGCTTGCGTAATACGGACCGCGCGTTTAACCGAACGATTGCGAGCGAATTGGCTAACACCGCGAAAATGGTGCGCCATTCGATGCAGGGAGAGAATTTCACGGGCGCTGACGGAATCGCCGTGCTATCGTTCCTGAAGTATTTCAAGAGCGCATGCGACGACACCGGCGTATCCGAAGGCGCAGCGTTGCCGATTCTCAAGTATTTCCTCGCCGGCGAGGCGCGCGACACGTTCCAAACGTACGTGGAACGAACGTTCCGAGGAGCTCGCGCGGGCGTCGACTCGATTACGTGCTACGCGGAAGCCGTTCAGTGGCTCCTGCTAACTTATGCGCGCGAAGGCGACGTCGCGCACGCGTATCGTGATGTGGCGCAACAAACGCAAGACCCGAAGGAAACCGAGACACAATTCGCTACGAGACTACGACGCCGCGCGCTGCGCTGCGGCGATGCGTTTAGCGAGCGAACGCTTGTTTCTATTTTCGTCGATGGTCTACGACCCTATGCGCAACACCTCGTACGGGACGCGCTGTCTCGCGACCCGCGTCGATACACCTTTCGAGAGCTAGTCTCTATGGCGCAGAGCCACGGAGACACGCACCGAGCGATGACGCCGACGACTCGCGCGCGACCGCTATTAAGGCGAACGCCTGCGCTCTAGGTGGAAGAGGAGGAGACACCAACGGTGCAAGCACTGACCGTGGGGCATACCCCGCCATCAGGCTTCTCATCGCCAAACGTCTCAACCTCCGCCGCGACGCCGCACGCTCCGCGCGAACGGAAGTTCTCGACCCCGAGCCCCATGCGAAGTCCAACCTCGCTGGGCACCCCTTCGTCGAATTATCGCACGCCACGCTCTCGCGACGCATCGCCCTCCGACCGCTCGCGACGCTTTGCGCATAACGACGACCGAGAACGCGAACGCGCGGGACCGTACACGGCACACATACCGCGTGCAACTTACCCACCGCCTATCGTGAGGCAGACGGCACCGGCCGACACGTCTCGCACAGCGGCGTTCCGCTGTCTGATATGCCGGAAGTTTGGACACCCCATGGTAAGCTGCCCGCTGCTCTCATCCGAGCAACAGGCCGCGATTCGCGAGATGCATAGCCACGCGCACCTAACGCCCGAAGAACTGAACCTGCAGCGTAACGTTCAGGTTTTCGAAGTTTCCGCGGACGATGACGCACGCGAGCGCGAAAGCGGACGCACGCGCGAAGACGACGCGCACGACGGCGAGCAGCTCACGCCCCACTCGGTTCGCTTCGCAGAAGACCCGGGAAACGCCTACGAGGAGTCGTAGCGGGTGGGCCGACTCCTCCTCACTCAACGGACACGCGACGCGCGATGACGCAACCGCCGCGCGAAAAACCGCCTCCGTTACCACCCGAAACAGTGGTCCTGTTTCAGACCCCTACCGCGAACTACAAACTCGAGATACGCGCCGGATATAATCTACGCACGGCCACCGTGGTGACCGCTGTGCTTGATACCGGCGCGGGCCCGAGCCTCATTCGCGAGAACGTATTAGGCGCTGATTGGAAGCGCCACGCTACGCCGCCAACGCTGCGCTGCGCGATTATCGACGCGAATGGACGACGCCTCGCGCCGAACGCGTCGTTGCGACTTAGCGTTCTCCTAGGTGCCCGCGCGCACCTTCAAACCTTCCTGGTGATGCCGCGCTTATCCGTCCCTTGCATTCTGGGAGCAGACTTCATCGACCGCGTGGTTCGGATGATCTATACTGGGCCGCAGCGCGCGTTGCGAACCCGCTATGGGGACCACTTTCCGATGCTCCCACGCACGCCGACGAAACCGCGCCGCGCACCAACCCCCAAGACTACCCGACCGACGGAATTCGCACCAATCCGCGTTGCGCGCCGCACGTCGATTCCGTCGCACGCGACGCAAGCTATCGAAGTCACCACGGGCGCTGACGGACGCTGCATCATGATACCCGCTACCGACCTCTATGGGCAGAAGTTGCTTCGTCTAGCCAACGGTGAAACGCAAGTTAAAAGGAACGTGCCCTTCAGTGTGCATGTACACAACGCCGGCACCCGCCTACAGGTATTGCCCAAAGGCATGAAGGTGGGCGCCGCAGTACCCAACCCCGTAGGGTGCCTACAAGTCGCACAAGAGGCACCGACCCCGCAAGACCGACCGCCCGACGATGCGACGCCACGCAACGCGACGAACCCCACAGCATAAGCAATTTTTTGAAAAACCAGTAAATTTTATGGTCTGGACCATTAGAAATTAGTGGAATGGCAAACCATCAAAAAAATCCCAGAAATTACCGGCGCCGTGCCATAGATAAGTAGTGGAAATACCGTAAAGAATGTAATGGAATGGAACTGCGCCGTGGGAGTGGGTGTAAACACCGTGACAGGTGGAATTTTCCAGTACTGTACGGAAAAATAACATTGGAAAGGACAAAGACACGTCGCGTTGGTCATGACGGTGACCAGAGGTGGCATATTCCATTATTTTTGGAAATTCTATGCTGGAATGATGGAACGGCGGAACCATATGTATGACAGTACCATGATGGACTGGAACCATGATCTTTGATGGTCACTCCAGTCTGTGCAATGGATGGCAGCCGTAGCAGTGCAAGGACGGTAGAGAGATGGACTGGTACTGACTGTTCCCATGTGATATCCACGTAGATGAAGTCACATTTTGGATGTCCATGAGGAATATGATATCATATGGAAGAGGAGAAATGCAAAGTGTATGGCTTTAACTATCCTATCTCGATATGGTCATTGTTTTATCATAGATAGGGTATGGTCGAAAGAATGGAACCATCTACATTGATTTTTAGCACAGATAATACGGCTTGGTTACTATTTTAGTCGCTAAAGTCTGTAATCAAGCCACTCCCCTATACACGGGATTGACCCGAATAGTGATTTTCGCCCTGGCTTTAAGCGTTAGTAGTAACATAAACGCAGTAGTAGTGTAGTTGACAACTTTTGTGGCAGTGGGGAACATTGTAGTGATTTCGTATCATACGGTAAAAATGCAAAATTGGACGTTACGGATATGGGTGAGTAGTATTGAAGAAGTCAACGAAGACTTTTCCTAAACAGAATTGCAAATTGTGGGCTCTAGTATCTTTATTTGGTGGAGGAACTATGACCAGGCGGGAATCATTGCGAATTAGGCGCCAAAGCGAAAAAGCAATAGCGTGTCGGGAGCGTGAACGAGCTGCAGCTGTTGATACACTTCCGTCTGTCGGCACCCAAATAGAGGTATGGTTCCAGGTGGGGGACGACTCAATGTGGTGGAAGGCTGTGGTAGTGGAAATGAAACTTCCCGAGCAGTATCCTATTTGCTCGGGTAAACCATCAGTGGGTGACCGCATCGATGTGGACAGAGGAGATGGCGTGTACACGCCCGGAGTGGTGGAGCAGCAGGGTCAGGATTTGGATACTGCAATTGTGAAGTTGGCGACGGAGGAAAAGGATATTGCAGTAACGGAAGTGTCAAAGTGGCGGTATTCGGATTCTGTGAAGCCAAGGCATGATGAAATAGTGGTTGCAGAAGGCAGATTGTTATACGATGCAATTCCTGAAAGGAATTACCCTTGCGTCTCCTATGAACACGTAAAATTTGTGCTGGGAAGTAAGTCAATGTCCGGGGGTCAGCCACCAACACCGTGGCGAAGGAGCAACAGAGAGGTTGTGGACTACGAAGCGGTGGGAGTAGAACATCATGTCGAATCGGATGGTGAATCTGAAGCGATGTCCCCGCAAAAGAAGAAGCCAAAAGTGGAATCGGTACTTGATTCCAACACATACAGTGGCATGGAGAAGAGGCTGAGAACACTAGAAAGTATTATTCTTTCTGGAAGTGGTGGCGATCATCGGATGGTTTACGATGGGAAAGTTCCAATAGAACCTGCACTCACGTCCACTGGACCGGTTCTATTGATGCTTTTGCGCCGCTCAGTCGAGAAAGCTGTAGAACAGGCAAACAGAGTTACGTTGTCAAACTCCGGGACAGATTTTCCGCATAGTGAGGTGGATGGTGCATGTACCAGTGGGACAGTTGTGAGTGGTCCAGTGCATATTCCTGCTTCATTGAGCACAACCGTATTCCGGGAAATGTTGAAGGGAACAACAGAGTTGTATGCAGGATGTTATTACAAAGTTTACCCTGGGCTTCATGAGGCAGTGAGCGGAACTGGTGCTGAAGCTGTGAACATTACATGTTCCAGTTTTGCAGCAGTATCGGACTTGTTAGGATTACCTCACCCGTGGCGAATGGAGTCATTGCTGCACAGACGAAAGCCTGGAGCGGCAGTGGAAGAGGAAGAAGGGGGAGTGATTAGCGGAAATCGGCCTAGGAGGCCATTGTTCTTGCGCTTGCTTGGTGCATTGTTGTGCACAGAAACGACGAACGGAGATCCATCATCTGTTGCAATTGGCAGTAGCTCGTTCTGCGTATCCGGAGCAAAATCGAACACGTGGTGCCTAGTGCGCAAGAATAGTTCTGCGGTCCAAGGTCAATATGTGCATGGCATGCAGCTGAAAAAATGCCCATCGATTTGTGCCGTACATAGGAGGCCTGACGGGGATGCGAGTCGGGAAGGGTGGAAAGGTGACGGGAAGAAGAGTTTTCGTATAGAATGGCAACCGACAACGCATAAGAAAAGGGGACAGACAGGGGATGTGTTGTGGGGAACATTTCGAATTCATATACCCTACGTCGTATTCCGAGGTTTTGGCGAACCATGGCGAATAGACAAGTTGATATCGGAAGATCTAGTCAAAGATGTGGTGGGGTATAACTTTTCAGACAAAAGGGCAGAGGAGTACATAAAATGATACCAGTAGTGCAATGAATAAAGCAAAAACGGTTCTACCAGGCTAATAGAGACACATGTATACTGAGAACTAGAGGCAAACAATGCCAGGTTACGTAGGAAAAGATAGCAGAACAGTAAACAGAAATCTACACATCAATTAAAGAAATACCAAGTTCATCATCTTCCTCTAGAGGTACACAATGAACATTAGATGCTACCCTGGCTGTTGGGTTTTCGTAGGATTGTTCCATCGGTGTGGCATTAGAATCGAACCGCACCGACATGTATTCCTCTGCAGTGATGTTTCTCTTCTTCCTAATAATACCTAGAAGGCAATCACCCCCCATGAGGTAGTCACGGAGGTCGATGTGACCCCATGTAACACGCAGAGGGAAACCATCATTCCCGAAATTACCGGTAGGCGCCATTGTAAGGGCTGTGGTGAATAACCCGTGCAGGCAAATTGCAATGCGATAACATGCCTGAATTGAATGGGGTTCGTGACAGAGCATCTCGAGTTGTGTGCATTGGCAGAAACTACACAACAATATCATAGCTAATGTAAGAAAAGAAAAAGAACAGACGGCCAATCTCTCAACCGGGGCTTTTGTACCTGCATTGCAGGAGCCGTCTACGGCGCCGCTAACCTGAACTTTGTAAGTAACCTGAATGTGAAGCTCAGGTCGACTCAAAATAAAATCCGAGAAGATATCATCATTTTTGGAATAGACAGCTTGAGACTCATCCCCTGTGCCGTAAGCTTTCGAAGTTATCGGAATTTTTTCAGATGGACACATATCCAATGCAGAAATGTCATTGTCAGGCGAAAGAGAAACTTTAGCCTGCATATCTCGATGGATGAGGAAGAATGCATGTTTGACTAATTCCATTTTCATCTGCTTCCGGGAAGTATTGAAAAACTGTGTGAGCTGCCGCAGTGCCGAAGTAACGATCGGAATGGACTGTAAGTCCGAAGGAGAAAGATTAGATACACAAGAAGACGAAGATGAGGAAGAACCAGTACGGCGCTGTTCTCCTTTAGAACCCGAGAGTCGGCGACGTTTCGAATAATTGATTGGTAGAGTTGTGGACTGTGGCGCAGGTCGATCTGTTTCCGTTGGCATCGAAATATCCATGGCATGGAAAAGAGCCCGCTGCGAAATCTGCAACCAAGCAGGCTTATTGATTGGCACGATGGTTGCATTGCGAAGTGCGTAGTCACGAGAAATGGTATTGCTGTTCAGGTCATCCTCCTCCCCAGGGTCAAGGGTACCAGAATTCCTCGTCGCCGAATCCTTCCATCGCACAATTCTGTCATTTGCCATAGAAATAAACGCAGTTCCGACAATAGCACGTTTCAGGAACACATGCTTTTTCCCTACAGCTGTTCCAATTAGGGATTTCTTGGACTGCCTGACCTCAGAATTAGAACTGGATGTCTGAGAGAAGGAAAGGGAAGCCAGAAGCAAAGTAGTGCAGGAATCTTCATTTGAACACGGTACAGATGTTGCACAGAACGAGTTTGGGGTAACAGAGGTTTTGATGAACTCTGCAATGGTTCGAAACGCGACGAACCTGGATGTCACAAGTCTGTTGTTGAAAAGAGAGGACACCAGAGTGGTAACTTGTGCTGATTTTCTTGAACGCTCTTCCAGAACCACAGGTGGAACAACGTTTGTACCAGCTGCAGCAGAGGCCATATACCGAATGCAGGCTAGTTCCATTTGAACAGATGAAAGAGAATCGCGGAGGTACTGTTCAAGGTAGGCAAATCGTTCCTCGAACTGCGCAAACCTGGTTAAGGATAGTTCGTCTCTCATGTCAGCCTGGAATAAGGAGATCTTCACAGATATGTTTCGTAACGTCAGAGCTACTGGGATGAGGTATTCCAAGATGAAGAGTTATCCAGTAGAATGGTGGTAAAGGTAATTTAAGTTCGGAACTTGTCCGTTTATTGAAGAAGGGAAGGAAAGGGGAGAGATCGAAACGTTACAAATGCTACGTGTTGTAACCGACCTATTCAATTTGTAGAAGTAGGAAGAGATAAAGGAAGCTGTGGAACCGTTACGAATGCACCGTGCCGTAACGGTCGTAGATCTAAATAAATGGTGTGGTACAATAACTGTTTAAATTATGCATAATTTCGGACGGGAAAATTACTCGAGTAAAAAGAGATCTAGACCTGAACATTAGGTAGATCAGGTCCTCGTCCTGTTCACGGGAAAGAAATGCACCTAATCATCGCGGATGTTAGAGGGAATGAGGAGATAGAACATACTTTGCCTATTTTACTATTTGCGGGGTAATGGGAAGCAGGGAGAACATGATGTAGGTGTGAAAAACGCCAATGCGTTCCTGTTTAAACTGAGAAGTAGTCATTACCATATTCTATGAACAGCTCGGAGCCAGCAGAGATCGGCACGTTGGCAGTAACACAGACAACTTGATAGTTTGAGACAGTATTCTCGTCGAGGAGCTCTTGAACGGGAGACGAGAAACTAACGTTAGCTGCGCGTGAAGGACGTTCAGTTCCCTCAGCTGGATCCACAAAGTTGGGGTCATTGATTTTCGAAGCGACACAGTACTCGAAAGGGACGACAAATATGGGGCTTCCAGAAGTAGAAGGAAGCAAACAAGATATATTCGAATCCTTGATTTGAAGAGCGTAGCTTCTGAAGCGCTCCACGGTAAATGCTGTGGGACCTGTTCCAAACGTCTTGCCTTTTGATTTATAGAGATCTCTGTAAACCAATGAACCGAAATAAAATCCAACAATGTCACCAGGGTCGATCTGGCCTCTGGCAAAAAGACCGTCACCAGCCCCCGGAATAGTTGAGGGCGCGACGTACACGTTGTGTGCCATGGCATCAATGGAAAGCAGAAGATTGTTGTCAATGGTGGACAGCATGCCGAGAAGTGATTGAGGCCATTTGTGAACTGGAAGGTCGCCCAGTTGTTTGTATTGGTCTGGGATACCCCACATGCTAGTGAGGAAACTGACGAGGTGGGGCGGAAGTCGCGTAGCAACTGGCAAACCTGAGGTAGGCTTTGAAACCGTACCCTCCTCGGAAACCGGTAGATGTGATGAGGCGAGTTGTTGTAGCGAAGGATTGGAGAGCTGAGCAAAATTACCAATTGCTACTTGACGCAGAAATGCAGTATGAACTCTCGGAAGAGATAATTCAAAGCAATCTTTGTACTTTTCACAACCGACAAACCGCCTATACTGACCGTGGCGCATGTTAAGGCAAGCGACTGCAGTGGAGAATGTTCCGGCGAACAAGTCGACAACCAAATCTCCCTGGTGTGAAAATCGCCCAATTAGTTCCTGCAACAAACCAACGAGCTTCTGCTCCGGGCGCAGTACCTTGTTCTTCTGTTCCGTTTGGTCGAAATATTTGACAGTCTCTGAAGGCGATATCCTTGGAATGTTGTCGATAATATTTGTCCATGCTCGGAATCTGGTTGGGATGTAACCGGCATTTTTATAGTTCACCATCGCCCATCCTTTTCTTCCCTTTCCGAGCTTTGTAGCATGTACAACCAGCTCAGACATATTCATTAAACTGGTCGTAAATCTATATGGCGGAGAAGTGAAATGCGTTGGGCTCCGAATACAGAAGATAGGCTGTGAATCAACTGAAAACATGGGAGTGTTCGTAGAAGTCTTGACCTTTCGGAGTTCGTAAACCCAGTTGTAGAAAAGGGCAGCAGATGTGAAGATGAGAACATGACCACCCTGTCGTGTTACCTTTGCGATAGTTGCCACTGTGTCCACGATTTCTTGTTGGCGGAGAATGTCATACGCTGAATTCTCTCTCCCAGCTGTTCGTCTCGAATTATACGGTGGATCTGTGAGAACCAATTGGGCACCCTCTACAAGCTCCGGTTTTGCAGGAATATCAATGCGTTCATAGGTCTCAAGAAGATCTCTGAAACTGCAATTGAGTGTGTGTAGGCAAGAAGCCTTCATGTTTTGTAGGTTTGCTGGAATTGAAACAGGGTCTCCGAGACGCATAGATTCGATGTCTAAGGACTCGGCAGTACTTGTGTCTGATGGCCTTCTATGAGCGCTCACCGGCTCAGAAGTGCGAGCTGACTTTGCAGGAACATCAGTTTCATTACTGTTGTCCAGTCGCTTCCGTTTGACACCTGTATCCGTGTTTTGTTCAATGGATGGTGACGCAGGAACGGGAGCGAAAGATGTATCAGCTTCTCCAAAAAGCTCCTCGTTTGGTTCAGGAGTCGATTGTGGTAGTTCAGAGTTTCTGAAGGCCGTGAGCTGCCTCTCGACGTTTTGAAGGCCAGGAATAGAAGTGAACCTCCCAGAATCAGTTTCTATAGAATCTTCCTGTGCTTCGAATGCGCAAAGAAACGCGTTTTGTTTCGGAGAAGAAACGGTCTGGTCAAATAGTTTTCGATCCTTAGTGATATCTGTAATGTGTGCCCAGAAGGAGGAGGCGCAGAGGCGCATCTGAGCGTCTTGGAGGACGGAGCGATGAACTGCTCGATGGGATATACTTTTGGCATGCTGCAACTTTCGCACGGCCCCTCTGCCATGCAATAACGTCTTTAGCTCTCGAAGAGGAGAGAACCCCCTTTCCTCTGAGTCTAGCACATGGTACTTGAACATGCGCTGATCATAAAGAAGATAAGGTTGGAGAAGTTCCTCGGCCGTTGAAACATCCAGTGCACGAGCCAGTGTATCCCATGCCTTCACGACCACATGAATAGCGTAGCCGAGGCGCTGAGCGGAAGCAGGAGATTCCTTTCTGATCAATACAGTTCGATTAGACGAGGACCTTGTTCTCGGCCTCACCGGGGTGGCTTTTAAATCTCTTTCCATTTGTAGCATAGCCATGAGAAATATAATCTTCTCGAAAGCGGAAGAAACTCTTGGAGTAGCCCAGTTTCCATGGTCCGTAGTTCGTAGCTGGGTATGCGCAACAAAGAATTGGCAAGCCAGAGTCTGCCGCACGAATGATTCACGACCAATTGAAGACCGAGACGCCGTGTGCACTGAGTGGAAATACTGTGCAACGGGAAGAGGTTCCGAACCTTGGCTGTGGAGGCTTTGGCTGGATGGTAACTTTGTGGTTGTTCTGTGCTCTTCTACAACGAACACTGGCGTGAAGAGAGACATTGATAAGTCTTGTAAGGAACAACTGGTCAGGAACATATCCCAAACCCTCGTGTCTACGTCGTTAGACCCCTCATCGCATTCCGAAGACGAGAAAGTGCGGAGGGACTGGACGATATTGAAGGTATGACGATGGTAGGCCTTCCCAAACCAATCTTCCATGACAGCGACTGCCGCAGGCGGAAGCTTTGATTGGAACATGGCCTTGACAGCAGCTCGAAATCCTGGGAGGGTGCGATGTGCAAGGGGAACGTTATCCTCATTCCTCTCCCGATCATGCCAGTAGTCACGAAGGTATGCAAGTATGGCAACTGATTCAGTGAAGGGAACCCGTCTTTCTCTCCTGAGGATGTGATAAACAATAGAGATCAGTGTGTGTGGCTCTGAAGAGATAGACTCGTAGCTCATGCGTACTAAAAACCGTGAAGTTTTCGTGCGGGGGCGCGACCAGATCTCCTCACAGACGTCCATGCCTCCGACAAGGGTGACATCACCATTTTCAGTGATAGATCCGTAAAGATGGAGTGCATCAAAGTCCAGAGACACTCGGGAAGAAATGTCTGAAGCTGCAGTACCAAAACCTTCAATTGCTGGTATAGAAACAACACGAGCTGGATCTACCCATATGATAGTTCCGTCTCCATACAAGTCCCCTGGATTGGTGGGGCCACGCTCGCTTGCAGAGATAACAGCCCCATGTTTCATTGTATCAACCATCGCGCCTTGAATATAGCAATAGAAGAGGAAAAGAAGGCAGAATCCGAAATGAGGTCGATGGGTCGGTGGCAGCGGAGGTGCTGGTAAGAAAAGGACCGCAAATTTGAAATCGTAATTTGTGCATTCCTCGGAACAATCTGTAAAGTGCTATGGAGAGGTCGCGAGGACATGCATGTCAGCACCTGACATTACAAGGGTTGTCCATGAAACTATGAGAATCCGAACTGAACGGTTGGAAGTATCGTATTAGTGAAATCGGGGTCTACTGCGGAGGACTCTAAGCTGGCTAATACACTGCTTCCACCAGTTCACACCTCATTCACTGTCTATGCGAAATACAATTTTCGTGGAAGACATCCCACACCCGTTCTAGAACGGTTCTCATGATATTAATACCGGAGCGGATCGATGGAATTGAGCGTGAAGGGGCGCACGTCTCGAATTATAGCGCTATAATTCGAGACGTGCCACTTGTGGTAAATTGCGCGCGCAATTTCCCACAAGTGGCAATGGGTGGGACAGCAGCGAACGAACGCGAACAGGCGATTTCGGAGATGATAAAATTTGGTAATTTTTTGGGCTCCAAAAATTACTCGAGTAAAAACTGATCTAGTCTTTGTCGGGAGCTAGATCAGTTTTTACTCGAGTAATTTTTGGAGCCCAAAAAATTACCAAATTTTATCATCCACGGAAAAGGCGCTGTGGAGGTGTTCTGGTCGTTGGTAGCAGTGCCAAGGCACACCTAAGGAGTGGTATGGAAGGTCCCCAACCTTTGTTCTAGCTCACTCCGGCCCAGCTATCCAGAAATGGTACAACAGTAAATGATAGCCGGACGGGCATAGAAAGACGCGGAGTGAGGTGTATTGAGGTCGGTTCAGATAGGTAGATGAAGACGTAGAGAGTGGTGGAGTGGGTTTGGTGGCGAGCAGGAAGGCTGCCATGGTGGTCAGAACGGACGATTTGGGAGATGATAAAATTTGGTAATTTTTTGGGCTCCAAAAATTACTCGAGTAAAAACTGATCTAGTCTTTGTCGGGAGCTAGATCAGTTTTTACTCGAGTAATTTTTGGAGCCCAAAAAATTACCAAATTTTATCATCGACGGAAAAGGCGCTGTGGAGGTGTTCTGGTCGTTGGTAGCAGTGCCAAGGCACACCTGAGGAGTAGTATGGGAGGTCCCAAATCTTTGTTCTAGCTCACTCCGGCCCAGCTATCCGGAAATGGTACAACAGTAAATGATAGCCGGACGGGCATAGAAAGACGCGGAGTGAGGTGTATTGAGGTCGGTTCAGATAGGTAGATGAAGACGTAGAGAGTGGTGGAGTGGGTTTGGTGGCGAGCAGGAAGGCTGCCATGGTGGTCAGAACGGACGATTTGGGAGATGATAAAATTTGGTAATTTTTTGGGCTCCAAAAATTACTCGAGTAAAAACTGATCTAGCTCCCGACAAAGACTAGATCAGTTTTTACTCGAGTAATTTTTGGAGCCCAAAAATTACCAAAATTTATCATCGACGGAAAAGGCGCTGTGGAGGTGTTCTGGTCGTAGGGAGCAGTGCCAAGGCACACCTGAGAACCGTTATATCTAACGAGAACAAAAGATACTGACATTTCAGCACTGCGCGGAAAAGGTAGGTAGGAGAAATAAAAGGGTGTGAGGCTCAATAAACGGTTCGTGTAGCTGCATCCGGCACATGTCTGAAGAACATTGACTAACTGGAACAAGTCATGAATGGTTCAGGACTACTTCCGTTGTATTAATACTTGCTGAGATAGAGTCAGTTTCCATTTCTTCTTTTCTTATTGATAATATACGAGTCATGAAAGGTGTATGTAGTTCGGTAACTTTTCGAGATTGCAAAATTACCGAAATTAACATTTTTATTCGAACTGGCGCTATGACCGTTTATTCGATTCAGGTTGGACCATGCGCCAATAGAAACCGCTCGCGCGGTCTGAATTTTTACGCACAGTTTTGGTGTCCTTCCAGTTGGACAAATTTGTTGTTAATACATTGTCCCTCGCTGGCTAGCTGATTAGTACTCCCCTGCTACTTGAAAGGCATACCGCGTTACTCTGGTACCGTTTCAATCGTCAGCTATTCGACCCTCCTTGCGATCCCAACCATGAGCCTACGTCCCCGCCGAGGGGAAGCTTCTTCCAGCGCACGTGAACTAGTCATTCCTGCGATGTCACGCTCCGTTGCTTCTTCGTTGTCGAATTACGTTTTCAAGATGATCAAGTTGCCTATTCTGGACATATACGTCCCCGATGAAACATCCCGGGAAGTTGACGACTCTCATGTTGACTTGTTGTTCCGCAAGATGGTTATGGAAGGCTTCCAGACCTCTGCGGTGGGATGTATCACTGTTGTTTCCCTACCCTACCAATCCAGTGGAAGCCGCTATTACATCGTGGACGGACTCCATCGTCGCCGTGCTCTTTTACGATGCAAAGAAAAAGAGGTGGAACGTTTGGCGTCTGTGGTTGACAATGTCCCAGTACAAGAAGCTCAAAGACCTGACGGAGAAAAGATGACAATGGAGGACATGCTGTACCTCAGTCAGCGTTTGAATGAACTCGTCCACACGGTGTTACCGACCACAGTTCGAGATCGTATCCACGCGATCATTAGCATTTATAACTGCAATGTTAAATATGCCCGACCCGGTGAAAGAACTGTCGCTGATATGCCTGCATCACAGGTTGCGAACTGGTTCTTCCAGCGCCACTTCAGCGGTATTCTGAAGAAGAGCACGGTATCTTCTATAGTGAATGTGGCGTTGAACATGAGGCGTTCACCCCGCACATACGCTGCGTACAAGGCTTGCTCAGGAAGAAAGGAAAACGAAGTTGGAATCAGTCTTTTAATTCTCAAGGACACTGCTTTTACAAGGGCGGAGGATCGTGCCAGTGAGCTAATGGTCAAGTGCATTCACTACCGCAATGTCCAACTGCTTCCCACCTTCGGTCGTGTCCCGTCTTTCGACCTTCGGACGTACTTGACCTACATTCAACAATATTACGAAGTCATTCGTGAGATGGCACGTGCCAGTAACCTGTCGACCGAAGACATCGCTGACCTCGAAGACTTGGAATCAGACGGAACGGATATGATACCAACGTGGAAATCCGTCTACAAACGTATGATTCAATACGAGGAAGAGCCCGTGCCGAGGAAACCCGAAAACCAGGAGGCACGGCTGGAGAGTTTTCGATCCGTTCTTCGAGACCGCTTTGGAATTCAGTCCACTCGCCAGGTTTCATCCGAATCACACAGCCCGGATGAAGAAGAAGACGGCAATGGAGAAAACAAGGGGGTTCAAGACAAGCGCCAAGGTGGCGAACCAGTCACTCAAGCTATTATGCAAGCTTCGCAGTCGACTGGTGCTGCTCAACCAGCGACGAAGACTACGGGTGCTTCCAGACATGAACGTCGTTTAACCCAATTCGAAGACGTTATCATGGAACCTCTCCCAATCCCCATCTCTTCTGATGACGTCGTTATCGACGAGACCGTCGAGGAACTACCGTCCACTCCCCCATCAAAACAGGTGATACCCGAAACCAGCGCTGGGTCGGATGACGACATGGAGATTTCCAAGGATGCACCAGAGGAGGATGCACCTGAAAAGGATGCACCTGAAAAGGATGCAAATTCTCCACATCCCGAGCAACTGGGCTCCGAGGACGAGAACCGTTCTGAACCACCCGACGCGCATTCCTCTCCCTCTTCACGGAATGAAATTGGTGCGGATGGTGCGGAAGATGGCACAGAAGTTCAGAAAGCTCCGGATTCAGCGTCGAAGGGAGCAAGTAAGACTGTATCTAACATCACAGTCAGCCGCATACCGCGTGACAGTACTACCCCACGCCCGTTTCCATGCTCTTTGGGAGATTACTGCGCTTTTCCTGGAAGTGCCGCTGTTCATAAATGCACGGCTTGCGGAATTAATCCGGTTCACAATCTATGTGACTATGCGCGAGTGCATCATCTCATCCCAAGGAAGTACCTCGCTGCAGGGGAGCGTGATATGGTCTTCGTTTGTTCCAGGAAATGTTACGATGGTGGGAAAGATGGTGACCCACCATCTTGGAAGCCGCCAGCGGGAGTAACGGAACAGGAAGCCTGGGAAGGGGATGACTTCAACCCATATGCGAAGGCCAGTTCCAGTACTGATTCGGTGGAAAAACCTCAGCAGCCCTCTGAACCCGCTCCTCAACAGACGGGGGCGAAGAGGAAATTTCCTTCTTCTCCAGGAGCTCCACCCGCGAAGCGGCGAGCTATATCATCCCCCCAATCTCTCTCTTTCCCTTCCCGTCTTACTCGTTCAAAGGCTAGATCTGCTGCTATTGCTGAGCACATCGCGTCACTTGATTCCCCATCTACTCCTTCGGTTACTCCTCGGTCTGCCTCTGGAACAAAGAAGACGAAGAAAGCAGCAATTGCTTTAAAGCAAGTCAAGCAAGGTAATGATGAGGGAGGAAGCATGGACGGCAATGAAGACTCCGGAGAAGAAAAAGAAGACGAGGATCAAATCACTCCTACGAGGTTGCAATCCAAAGGTTTCAAAGTACATCGGTACGAGGATCAGCAACCTGAGCCCCCATCATTTTTCACCAGTCATACTTCTGTAGAGGAGGCTGCTTCAATGGTGCGTTCCATTTCCAGTTTGCTGCATCCGGAACACCGCTCGGGATTTCATGTAACGGAGGGTGAGGTGGAAGAGTTTCAGCAGGATATAGAGTCCGTGGCAGGGGATACAAGTTCTTCAAGATTGGTTTACTTCGAGCGTGCCAGGGCCCGATTGGACTCTCTTGGTTATGTCGTCCTTGACGGCATCCTACAACCATCCGAGCTCAGCTCTACTATCCACAAACTCCTCGACTCGTTTTGTAACATGTTCGTAGATGGGCAGGATGGTGCTTGGGGGCCCATTCTGAATTCGGGTTCTTCCGACCAGGATGCGCGTGGTGGCCCGGATGAACAAAGGTTCATGACCCCATGCAAGGCTGTAGTGGAAGATCTGGAAAAGGATTCTACTTCCACTCTCGCGAGAGACAAGGCGGCCTTGGATGTTTTCTTTGCTATCATAGCAGAAAAGTTGCATCTAGAGGATTCAACTCCGTCTCTGGACGGATTTGAAAAAGGCCCGAAGCTCCAGTTCGGGAAGACAGGGCTCAGGTTGCTTCTAACTGGATCTCGTTGCGAGCGCCAAGTCCCACATCTCGACTTCGTCTACCCTGGTCCTCCGTTAGAAGACGAAAACCGCTTCAACGGGACTCCTATTCCATTTCCGGATTATTCATTCATCGCTACTGGTGCAATGGGCACTCCGCTTATTGTACGGCCGCGAAGCCATGCATTCCTTAACGCTCCCCATCGATCTGCAGCGGCCATATTTCCCCTTCTCAAGCCAGAATTGGTATGGATCCCACCGTATTCTGTTATAGTATGTCGTGGGGACCTCGAGCACAGCGGCCCGGGATGGAAAGATCACGAGCTGATGAAAACCAAGCTTGGGAAGAAATACAAGATGGTTTATCCTCATCATATTAGGGCCCACACCATGGCAATTCGGGAAACATCGGTCTTAGTCAACGATCTAGTCTATGCACCGTTGAAGGACTCGCGTCCGGTCGCAAGGCCAGATATGTACGAGTTACCCCACGACGTCGAGAGTGATACCAGCTCTTCTTCAGCTGGCAGTTCTGGGGAGGATTACATGGAAGTCTAGAATCTGTTAGTTACCGTAGACATTAGTTGATCTCTCGTATTTCAACGATTCTGTTGCTTGCTGCAACCAGTTGACTATTCCATAACTCTACGATATGTCTTCATAAACCGTCTCTTTTTTCATTCTATACATCAACTCTCCCAGCCAACCTGAGCTGAACAAACAGAGCGTGATATTGAAATATACCTGTCCTGTCCCTTCCTCCATGTACACCTCCCTTCTCGTAGATACTTGTCTAGCTTTTAGTTACAGTTACAGTTCTATCATCTTTTAAAGCAGAGTAGAAGTAGGCTAGAACAAAGGTTTGGGACCTCTCATACTACTCCTCAGGTGTGCCTTGGCACTGCTACCAACGACCAGAACACCTCCACAGCGCCTTTTCCGTCGATGATAAAATTTGGTAATTTTTTGGGCTCCAAAAATTACTCGAGTAAAAACTGATCTAGTCCCGACAAAGCTAGATCAGTTTTTACTCGAGTAATTTTTGGAGCCCAAAAAATTACCAAATTTTATCATCTCCCAAATCGTCCGTTCTGACCACCATGGCAGCCTTCCTGCTCGCCACCAAACCCACTCCACCACTCTCTACGTCTTCATCTACCTATCTGAACCGACCTCAATACACCTCACTCCGCGTCTTTCTATGCCCGTCCGGCTATCATTTACTGTTGTACCATTTCTGGATAGCTGGGCGGAAGTGAGCTAGAACAAAGGTTGGGGACCTTCCATACCACTCCTTAGGTGTGCCTTGGCACTACTACCAACGACCAGAACACCTCCACAGCGCCTTTTCCGTGGATGATAAAATTTGGTAATTTTTCGGGCTCCAAAAATTACTCGAGTAAAACTGATCTAGTCTTTGTCGGGAGCTAGATCAGTTTTTACTCGAGTAATTTTTGGAGCCCAAAAAATTACCAAATTTTATCATCTCCCAAATCGGCCGTTCGACCACCATGGCAGCCTTCCTGCTCGCCACCAAACCCACTCCACCACTCTCTACGTCTTCATCTACCTATCTGAACCGACCTCAATACACCTCACTCCGCGTCTTTCTATGCCCGTCCGGCTATCATTTACTGTTGTACCATTTCTGGATAGCTGGGCGAAGTGAGCTAGAACAAAGGTTGGGGACCTTCCATACCACTCCTTAGGTGTGCCTTGGCACTACTACCAACGACCAGAACACCTCCACAGCGCCTTTTCCGTGGATGATAAAATTTGGTAATTTTTCGGGCTCCAAAAATTACTCGAGTAAAAAACTGATCTAGTCTTTGTCGGGAGCTAGATCAGTTTTTACTCGAGTAATTTTTGGAGCCCAAAAAATTACCAAATTTTATCATCTCCCAAATCGCCTGTTCTGACCACCATGGCAGCCTTTCTGCTCGCCACCAAACCCACTCCACCACTCTCTACTTCTTCATCTACCTATCTGAACCGACCTCAATACACCTCACTCCGCGTCTTTGTGTGCCCGTCCGGCTATCATTTACTGTTGTACCATTTCTGGATAGCTGGGCCGGAGTGAGCTAGAACAAAGGTTGGGGACCTCCCATACTACTCCTCAGGTGTGCCTTGGCACTGCTACCAACGACCAGAACACCTCCACAGCGCCTTTTCCGTGGATGATAAAATTTGGTAATTTTCGGGCTCCAAAATTTACTCGAGTAAAAATGATCTAGCTCCCGACAAAGACTAGATCAGTTTTTACTCGAGTAATTTTTAGAGCCGAAAAATTACGTTCATTTTTTTCCAGTAATTTTCGCACCTCAAAAGTTACGAAATTTCAGCATCTCGCAACATGTCTTTCTCAGTGCTCAGCGAATGTCGAATAGAGTACTATTAAAGGAATCCTATTCGACATTGAAATTTTACTGTTCGCTTCAGGTATTACGGAATCGTATTACGTAATATGAAACCTCTTGTAACGGTATTGTGTGAGTGACTACTCAGTACCAGACTGCCTCAACTTATGGTTCACCAAACGATTTCGTCCTAATCGAAACCATCCACTGTCTCTGAATCCATTTCCATCTTAGAACACCTTCAGATTTCCAGTTGTCACTTCATGGGAAGACCAAGGAAGCCCCGTTCCGGTCTGCGCCTTCGTTACAACACTGTTCCGCATCCCCATAACCGATCTAGACGTTCGACGTCCAGAACCGTATCTGATCCTTTTGCACTTCGGCAAGATGACTCGAGACCCTTTCAAGTCGATCGAGTTGCCTCATCCCTTGACTCACTCGCTACTGCACCAGGATCCGAGCCTAGTCTGCGATTACCCCTGGAAAGCCCCTCCGAAGTAGTTCCTACTTCGATGTCTCCCGAAGGCCTACTTCCGCAGGAAGGTAGCATTGCCTTCACAGACAGCGATGGTATCCAATATATCGTTCCCCCTGCTTTGGAAGGTCATCAAGTTTTAAGTACTGTTCAAGATGAAGTCGTTTCCGTGCCATGCAGCGAGAACGCGACCAGGGGGCCTACTCATGACATCGAAACTGATAGAAGAGGAGGTTCCGAACATTATCCTGGCCATATTGATGAAGATGATACACATCCAGAATTTAATCATGTGTGTGCTGAAGATGAAGACCTTCTTCTACAAGAAATGACACAATCGAAGCTTCTCCTCTCGTCCCCTTTCATCGAGGATACCTCGAATCCGCTCAAGGCACGCCAATATGACGCAATGGACAACTCTGTATGCAGTAGCGAAGTTGACCGGATCCACGAATGCACTGCCGCAGATCTGAATGAAGATCGCGTTTTGTTCGATTTCGCAAGGAAGGGTTCAACTGAAAAGCACGTTCAGAAAGGGCTACCTCATTATTCTACGATCACCCGAAAAGTTAGACCATGGCTATTCTTCAACGCCTGGTTGCGTTCGGAAACGGTGTATTTCCCCGTGAATGTAGACCGCAGTGCAGCACGTACGTCTGTGTTCTCGGAAATGGACGCGGACGTCCACAACCTCTAGTACACCTAGTATTACTAGGCGGACGTCCATGTTCTCTCAGTATTTTTGGATGTCCGCCTAGAACCGGACGTCCATGCGGTCTAGTACGTCTAGTATTACTAGGGCGACATTCATTGTTTCTAGTACCACGGATGTCCCCCTCGGGATGGACTTCCGCCATGTCTATGTCCACCTAGGACGGGCGCCGGTTCAGAAATTCAAAAATTTCGACCCCAGAAATTTCTGCCGCCGTGCTCGACATGGATGTCCGCATCCATCACGGCGACCACTCTATTTTTCCTTGTCGGTCGACTCCAATTTCGTCTTTAATTTTTTCATCCTCTCGCTCACACCCCCTTCCTGTTGGTGCTCACCTCCCCGTACTGTACCTCAAACACCCCCAATACCACTCTAGCACGCATTTTCAGATACCTATCCCCGCTTCCACGGTGCACACCTCCATTCCATACTACTTTTCTGCTCTACCGTACAGATTTCGTATAACCAGTCCTCATACTACCTCAGAATAGGGCAAAACACCCCCTATCTCCTCGACCATGCTCTCCCCCATCACCTTTGAAACGTATTGTTCTTCAGTACCCTCTCTCCTCTACCCTCAACCCCTCTCCTTCGCCCTCTACACAAACTTCCCCTGCAGCTTACTCTTCCAAAACCTCTCACTCCCATCCCGTACCCGACCTGCTCCACCCCTCCCTCCCTCAGCTGCTCCATGCCCCCACGCCATCCGCATCTTCGATACCGTATACACCACCACCACCGGCCCACGCTCCCGCACTGCGGGGTGGCTCCCCCGCCGTATCCCCAGAAACCTCCCCGCTCTGAAACACATATCAACCCCCCACTTCGCACCCTTCCTCCCACTCCCCTCCCTCCCCAAATACAATAACCCCTTCTTCTCCATCACATCCCCACTCACCACAGCCAGAACAGACGCCACCCCCTCCCCTTCTTTCTCCTCACTTTCCTAAAAACCCCTCCTCTCGGCGCCTTCAACCGCACCCTCCTACGGTCCCACCTAAACACCTCCTCCGCCCTCACTACCCCAACACCCCGCAGCGTCTCCCCAATCCCCATAATATGCTTGTCGGCACTCCTCTCCGAATCACAATCCATTCTAAACCCGCACTCCGTACATTTCCACCTCCCCCTGTACCATCCCAAGATTCCATCCCCCCCACAGAACACATCCTCATACCACAGAAGAATTTTCTTCCTCTCATACCTCATCCTTAAAACCTCCATCAGCTCCATGTAAATTTCGATGAAAATATTTTCTCTACTATGCAATCTCAAACATGTATGAGCCTATGCCTTTCCGCTTTGTCAACCCTGAATATTGGTACTCATGTATTCATAAAATAGGGCCACCCACATCCCTATCCCGTTCTGCAAGCTTTACAAACCACTAGACGCATACTCCACAACTATACAACAAACACTACTCGCTATTTCAGACGACGCGGTACACAAGTAGCGTAGTGTCAACCTTCCGTGACGCCTCCCTGATGCGTACAAGTGGGAAACACGTCTAGACGTATATCAGAACTGAGTGCGGGAATTTTCGGCACAGGAGATGCTGGGCCACCAAATTGATTTTTCGGAATTTTAGAATTTCTGGGCTGGCCAGCAATGCAATCGAGCTGGACATCCACCGGACGTCCATTTCAGGTTGGTCGCGAGAGGGTGGGGCGGGACATGATGAAACAAGGACCAAGACCTTTCCCTGACGTGTTGAGCCTGAAATCGACCCTTCGTGAGACGCGATTTTGGCTTACAGTTGGTGCTAATAGAAGCCAGTGATACCCGATCGGGGCGGCAGCCGGCTCCGGCTTACAGTTGGTGCTTACAGACGCCAGTGATAGCCCCGATCGGGGCCGGCGGTCGGTTCCTGGGGCCGTTGTGGCCAAATTAGACACCCTGATTTGAATTAAAATTTGGGCTATTCTCAAAAACATGCACATGTGAACATGTTTTTGAGATGGGGGTGTGCCGTACGGCACAATCGACCGCCCAAATCGTTGATTTTTGCAAGGATTTTTGTGCCCGAAATTTTAGAATTTCTGGGCTGGCCAGCAGTGCATCTGAGCTGGACATCCACCGGACGTCCATTTCAGGTTGGTCGTGTGCTGCCTACATCCACGCATTGCAGAAACTAAGCCAGCGGGTTCACTACTAATACAAAGTGCACGGAATACGAGTAACGTGATGGGTGAGTAGGTTTGTCGTGAGGAGTAAGGCGGACCATGATGGACAGGGAAAACGATGCACCTAGCATAACTTAGGCTTGAAGCCTGCAATCGACCCATCTTTCGGCGCCATTTAGCCTCACAGTTAGTGCTTACAGAAGCCAGTGATGACCCCGCTCGGGGCGGCGGCCGGTTCCTGGGGCCGTTGTGGCCAAATTAGACACCCTGATTTGAATTAAAATTTGGGCTATTCTCAAAAACATGCACATGTGAACATGTTTTTTGAGATGGGGGTGTGCCGTACGGCACAATCGACCGCCCAAATCGATGTTTTTTGCAATATTTTTTGTGCCCGAAATTTTAGAATTTCTGGGCTGGCCAGCAATGCAATCGAGCTGGACATCCACCGGACGTCCATTTCAGGTTGGTCGTGAGAGAGCGGGGCGGGACCATGATGGAACAAGGACCAAGACCTGTCCTGGCGTATTGAGCCTGAAATTGACCCTTCGTAAGACGCGATTTGGCTTACAGTTGGTGCTTACAGAGCCAGTGATAGCCCCGATCGGGGCCGGTGGCCGGTGCCTGGGGCCGTTGTGGCCAAATTAGACACCCTGATTTGAATTAAAATTTGGGCTATTCTCAAAAACATGCACATGTGAACATGTTTTTGAGATGGGGGTGTGCCGTACGGCACAATCGACCGCCCAAATCGTTGATTTTTGCAAGATTTTTTGTGCCCGAAATTTTAGAATTTCTGGGCTGGCCAGCAGTGCATCTGAGCTGGACATCCACCGGACGTCCATTTCAGGTTGGTCGTGTGCTGCCTACATCCACGCATTGCAGAAACTAAGCCAGCGGGTTCACTACTCATACAAAGTGCACGGAATACGAGTAACGTGATGGGTGAGTAGTGTTTGTCGTGGAGGAGTAAGGCAGGACCATGATGGAACAGGGGAAACGATGTCACCCTAGCATAACTTAGGCTTGAAGCCTGCAATCGACCCATCTTTCGGCGCCATTTAGCCTCACAGTTAGTGCTTACAGAAGCCAGTGATGACCCCGCTCGGGGCGGCGGTCGGTTCCTGGGGCCGTTGTGGCCAAATTAGACACCCTGATTTGAATTAAAATTTGGGCTATTCTCAAAAACATGCACATGTGAACATGTTTTTGAGATGGGGGTGTGCCGTACGGCACAATCGACCGCCCAAATCGATGTTTTTTGCAATATTTTTTTGTGCCCGAAATTGTAGAATTTCTGGGCTGGCCAGCAGGCATCTGAGATGGACATCCACCGACGTCCATTTCAGGTGATCGTGTATCGTGCACGTCCAGCCATTACCAGAAGCAAGTTGGCGATGAAGCACGTATAAACCCAATGTTCTGCTATTTCTAGCATAGACCATCGAGTCTAGAGATGTGAGGGAATCGTCCTGGAATCATGCTCCAACCCACTAGGGAATGGACAATCTAGTTTGAAAGCATGGAACGGAAGTGCATTATAGTAGGTTCATAGATTGAAAGTGATAAAGGAGATGATTATATTCTCGATAATTGTTTGCTAAAGTAGTTTTTGTTAAGATATCTAGCCGTCGGAAAACTGTTCTTCCTCTTCGTCCTCACTATGATAGTGAACTAGATATCCAGGTTGTCCCGGCAGAAGAGGCACTACCGGGGCCCCACTCGGCGTGTGCATTACATCCTTGCGAGGTTCTGTCGTCTTCATCCGCATCATTCCGAGCTGCCCTGTCTTCGGCCTACCATCTTTCTTGACCGGGATGGGAACAACTGTCTTGTGGCGAACATTGACAGGTGCCGGTTGACTTTGCCTTGCAGACCGGCGCGGAGCATTGGCGATGACTTCTTCTTCGAATCCCCAACCGCCTGATGAAACCAAACGAAACATTGTCGGGAATCGGATACGACGCATTCCTGAAATACGTGTGATACCTCGTTGTCGTGTGTGACACAACTCTGTCGACATGCCCTGCCCCGGCATGTTGTACATGGCCGTGACCGATGAAGACTGAACGTGGCGGAACGATTACCTTCTTCAGCTTCATCGTCTTGGCGTACATATCTAATTCCAGCGCTTTGGAAAAGACGTACTTGTGGGACCCTGGACACACCCAGATAGGGAATGGGTCATCTCCGTTGGCAATAACAAAGTAACCCGGAAGTTGATCTTTGCGGTCGCGAGGAGGAACAGGGAAATCATTGTGTGGGACCTGCCGAGGACACCCCTTTCCCGTTATCAAAAACCGTCCCCCAGATGCCGGCATGACAAGTTTTTCTCCCGGTAAACCGCACTCCTCCAGCCCTGTCAGCCGGACAAGGATTCCCAACCACACATCCAGCAGGGCTCGCCGCGTCACAAACTTGAACCGGTCGATATGCGTCTCATCGTTCTCGGCATAGTCAACCAGGCAGTGGCGCGTAGACGTGAAGCGAGCCCTCCCCTCATTCCGGTTCTTCTCGTCTGTTTCATCGTCCCCCGTATTGACAATGGGACTCCACAGCTGCCGGTTCCCAGGGTCCTTGTGCACCTGCTCCCCCTCCCACGTTCCCAAAAAGTACCGAAACAATTCCTGGTTAGGAATTTCTTCCATGAGACCAAGTCAAATGGGAACTTGTCCGACTCATCTAGGTAGCTTACATCCGCGAAATTGTGCATCACCGTATACCCTCGCTCGTTGATTTCCGTTCGGCAATTGTGGAAGTACGCCATACCAGTGCCGCGGCCTCATACGAATCCTTCCAGCTTGTAGACATTCGCGCAACCTGGGCGAAGTCCAGCCTCGAGGGTAGAAACGTCGATGTAGGCTCACACATCGCCTTGGCAGCCATCTTCCACGCTGCGAAGAACATCGGATAGACGTGATCGATTTCGAATAGCACACGAGCCCGATGTTCTTCCGGAATATGCAGCCCCTCAAACACAGGGTCCATCGCCACTTGCTTCAAATACCTCACCTCTCTGCCCTCCTCATCGATTTCCACACTCTCCAATAACAACCTGAGCTCAATCGGGGGCAGACAGCCAACCCTCACCGATGCGATGACATCCGCGGGACGCTGCGCCAGATGATGCCCTTCGGCTCGGTCTTCGAAATCGTCAGGAAGAGACGGCATACGGTCGTCGAAGAGGAGGTCGTCTTCAGAAGGAGAGTCACGAACGATGTAACCGTCTTCATCGACTTCCACTCCTTCCGGAACAGTGAATGTAATTGTCACTTCGCGGACCCCCTTGCTTTCGACTTGGCCCTCGTCTGCACCCTGTTTGTCTTCCTCGTCCGAAGCGGTATGGACAGATTCTTGGTGGAGGGAGTCGCACCAGCACGTTGGTTATCTTGGGGGACAATCTCAACGGCAGAATCGGGGGAACGGGCGGAGTCTTCGTCAACCTCATCACCGGAAGCAGTGGCTTGTTGTTGATCGGTGGGTTTATCAACAACGGCCTGCTTCTTCCCCGGCGGATTGTTGTACCACAACCGGCTCTTCTTCCTCGAGGCGTGTGCTCCCCGTCGAGCGAAGTCGCTGTGAACGGCGGCGGATGCCATGCGAAGCAGGCTCATGTTCGACATTCCGCTGCTTCTTGTGAGTGAGTCTCACATTGGCAGCAGAAGGGCGGCGTTTGCGTCGAGCCTTAGTCTTCTTCTTCAATGTCGGATTGAAAAACTCTTTCAAGTTCGTTTCAAATCCTGTAAACGCGTGGTTCTCCGTCGCATTCGAACCTCACTGCTCCGGTCGTCCCCTCTATACATTGCAATGGCATTGGTGAGATGCCATTGCAACTCCTTCGGCTGCTTAACCGACCCAATTGCCATCTCTGTGCTCAGAAATGACTTGCGCATAATACTCTTTGGGCGCCCAAACGCAGCGTACAGAGAATTTGCTATTGCAGTCACGCGACGGACGTATGTATAAAAGTCGTTCACGTCAAAGCGTCCATCCGGACGTCCGCCATGAGCAGGGTTCAAGTACTCCGAAAGACCACGCAAGACGAAGACAAAGTTTTCTTCCAGCAACTCCGCGCACTATCTTGTGGTCCAGGTGCGTTATCCCAATCTCGTTGCGGCGCTCGGAATTGTTCAGCTCACGCAACACGTCGTCGAGAACAGGATGCTTCAGCGTTGCTATAGCCCAAACGCGTCCACCGCCGAGCCGTGTTCGTCGAATTCATCATCCCCATGAACTGCGCCTCGAACAATGTTCGGATGACATCAGACTCACGCAAGTCGCCAGCGTTTTCCACGTTGTTTGCAACAGCAATCGTACGGATGAACTGCTGGATGGACGACAAGATTCGAACCAGGGAGCGCTCCGTCAGTTGCGTCCCAGTCGTATGGTTCGACTCTGCACTTGTGGATGATCTCATGAGGCTGGAGATCACTGTCGTCCTTGCGGCGAAGGTAGTACACATCCAGAGGCTGAGTAACCCAGCGCAAGCGGTTTGCCTCCTGTGGCAGCTTGGTTCTGTGCATACGGGTGAGGCGCGTGAAGTCATCCGCAATGCTATGCATAGCATTGAGACGATGCAGTCCGTCGATCATCGTCGACGTTCACGTCGCTTGGCATGGAATTTGCCATTCTGGAACAGACGCGTGTCGGCGGACAAATGCGTGTTCTGCGACCTCAGCACCGTCACAGTGATACGCGAAGAGCTCACATACCCCACACCGCCAACATATTGTTGCGCAGGTCCTCCACGTGGTCTTCTTTGACATCGCGAAGGGTCACGGCCGGTCCACTAGCTGCCTCACCAACACAGTCGCTCCTTCTCCGACGTAATCCGACGTCACAAACTTGGGCACCATAATTTGCGTCCCCTGCTGCTCACGAATGCTTTCCGCCACCTCCGGTTCGTCGTCCACCTCGGTTACGTCCTGCGTAGTAGCTTCGGTGACGTTGGAGCGAGCAGGGTGCTTCGTGCTCACTGGAGGCTCTGGCAGAGCGAGCAGGGCGCTTCGTGCCTCCCGAAACCGGGACGGAGCGTGCTGGATGCTTCGTACCCCCGAACCAGTGATTTCGCCTGCTGGACCGGTACTGGGCATCCGTCCCGAGCTGGCCTGGTTCGTCGCTGCGTTGAAGTTTGACGCTGCAGCAGGGGTACGAATGTCGCTAGAGCCATCCTCCGCAGCGGGGCGCATCATCCGAGTATCCCAAGGGTAAAACGCCGCGGCGTATGCTCCACCCATCGTCTCCGGCGGTCCCTCGGCGCCATCAAACATGTACGGGAACGGGAGGTCCTTGAACTTGTCCTTAGTCGCAATGTTGCGCACGACGATATAGTCGGCCTCGTCGGTTTCCGGCAGCTTGTGGTTGTGCAGCGTGCGCGGAAGGCCAACATCGCCACCAGCAGTGCTCACCGAAGCCGTCCCAATATGCACAGCCGCACCGTCCACGTCCGCAAACAAGTCGACATCGACGCCGCGCTTGAGTCCGCGCGACTCCGCTGACGCGCTCACTTGATCGCCGCAAACCGTTGAAAACAAACTGCTGAAATGCGTATCCGCCATGGTTGTTGAGTTGGAAAGGAAAAGAGATGGTTGACGTTGACGTATTCGAGTGATGTGGATGGTATGTTTCACGTTAAGTTGAAGAATGGTCGTGAAGCCAATCGCTGGAAATAATAACACAATACAACCGAAATTTTGTTAGGTACACACCTATCGTGACCGCTGGAATGCAAGACAGGCAATCGAGATGTGAGTGTCCGTTCAGAACGGGCCCGAGTCGGGCTCTCGAAACCTGACGAGGTGGCGTGAAGCAGGCAGTGTCCTTGATGTGTAATGTGTTAAAATTACAGCTGTCAAGCTAGGCGGCTTTTGGGGCGGCTGCGAGCACCCCTTTATCGGGGAACACCCTGATTTGAGTTTAAAATTTGGGCTATTCTCAAAAACATGCACATGTGAACATGTTTTTGAGATGGGGGTGTGCCGTACGGCACAATCGACCCGCCCAAATCGTTGATTTTTGCAAGATTTTTTGTGCCCGAAATTTTAGAATTTCTGGGCTGGCCAGCAGTGCATCTGAGATGGAAATCCACCGGACGTCCATTTCAGGTTGGTCGTGTGCTGCCTACATCCACGCATTGCAGCAACTAAGCAGGCGGGTTCACTACAATATAAAGTGCACGGAATATGAGTAACGTGATGGGTGAGTAGTGTTTCTGTTGAGGGAGTAAGGCGGGACCATGATGAAACACGGAAGAAGATTTCTCCCTAGCATAACTTAGGCTTGAAGCCTGCAATCGACCCATCTTTCGGCGCCATTTAGCCTCACAGTTAGTGCTTACAGAAGCCAGTGATGACCCCGCTCGGGCGGGCGGCCGGTTCCTGGGGCCGTTGTGGCCAAATTAGACACCCTGATTTGAATTAAAATTTGGGCTATTCTCAAAAACATGCACATGTGAACATGTTTTGAGATGGGGGTGTGCCGTACGGCACAATCGACCGCCCAAATCGATGTTTTTTGCAATATTTTTTGTGCCCGAAATTGTAGAATTTCTGGGCTGGCCAGCAATGCAATCGAGCTGGACATCCACCGGACGTCCATTTCAGGGTGGTCGTGAGAGAGTGGGGTGGGACCATGATGGAACAAGGACCAAGACCTGTCCCTGGCGTATTGAGCCTGAAATGACCCTTTGTCAGACGCCATTTAGCCTTACAGTTAGTGCTTACAGAAGCCAGTGACAACCCCACTCGGGGCGGCGGCGGCCAGTGCCTGGGGCCGTTGTGGCCAAATTAGACACCCTGATTTGAATTAAAATTTGGGCTATTCTCAAAAACATGCACATGTGAACATGTTTTTGAGATGGGGGTGTGCCGTACGGCACAATCGGCCGCCCAAATCAAGGTTTTTTACAATATTTTTGCTGCCCGAATTCTAAATTTCTGGGCTGGCCAGTAATGCATTAGCTATGTGCTCTAAACCGATTCTAACAAGCAGAAAGAATCCTCTCCTTCATGACGATGCTCTCGAATTGAGTGCAATGCAACGGACTCCCTCCAGGAGAACGACAAAGCATCCTTTTGCAAGACATTTTCGTACGAAAAATAATCGAAAACACATATTTGACTTAACCTAACAGCTATCGCGAGCACCGTACTCAGCTAAATTTCCTCTGTAATTTCCTTCCTCCAACCAATCAATAGCCGCTTGGTCACAGGCTTAAAAGCCTTCCACTATTTGTCCTATCCATCGAAGAGGGTTCGATCCAGGCCTTGATGGGTGTGGAACCCGAGAACTTGAAAATGGAACATATTGCGACAGAGATGAGATGTCATTCTCTTTCGTTTACTTTTTTCTAACAAGATTCTAAACGTCTACGCAGCGGAACGAACCCAATGTCGTCCGTCCGTTTTCAGCCCGGTGAGATGTTTTTGCCATTAACGGAGGTGGAGGCGGCTATGGAGGAAGCCTGCGGTTCAGGTATTCTTTCCATTAACGGAGGTGGAGGTGGCGGCTTTGGAGGAAGCCTGGAGAACATGTGAGATGTCAGTACCCATGGATCACAAGAAAAACATGTAGAGTCCAGTTTGGATATTGTTGCCATTAACGGAGGCGGAGGAGGCGGCTACGGTGGAAGCCTGGAGAGCATGTGAGATGTCAGTACCCATGGATCACATGAAGAACATGTTGAGGTGCGGTTCGGATATTCTTTCCATTAACGGAGGCGGAGGAGGCGGCTACGGTGGAAGCCTGGAGAAAATAGAATAGTCTATACCCATGGATCACAAGTAGACGTAGTTGGGCTCCTTTTCGAAGCCCATTCGTCTCTTGAATAAATTTAGCACCCAAATCATATACGATTGCCGAGTTGACACCCCGTATGTCTCGTTGGTAGAAATAGCAGGGGTTCCACCACAGCTGGCGGGAAGTAGTTACTGATATATGAGATATGGCTTAGCTCCCGCCAAAACCGATAGCTCTGGGCTCAGGTTCTCCAAATGTGGTTATACGAATGTGTTCTGACAATGCTAGAAGACGAATATCTGCATCCTGATTTGAATTAAAATTTGGGCTATTCTCAAAAACATGCACATGTGAACATGTTTTTGAGATGGGGGTGTGCCGTACGGCACAATCGACCGCCCAAATCGATGTTTTTTTGCAATATTTTTGCTGCCCGAAATGTAGAATTTCTGGTCTGGCCAGCAATGCATCTGAGCTGGACATCCCCATGTCCAGTGCCGTCCGGATGTCGCTCACCTGGTAAGCGTGATGCACCTGTGACAACCTATGTGACTGCAGTCACAGCCGCCATGGCGGCCGTGCAGTACAACCCTCAAAGACAGGGAATCACAATCTTTTTAAAATTTTTGTCTACCACGTATCCGTCACAACTTATTACCTACACCGTTACGGGTTTCAAGACCTTTCCAGTGCTGTGTACCCGTATACTCTGTTCCGTTCGATATCAACCAGTGTTCCTCACGAAAGAGTGAAAACGTCACGAGATACGTCGTCAAATTGACTGTCTCGCCGAGCGGTCGCCATCCTGTACCGAAATCGTTCCACCCCATTCGCATCAGGACGAACCGAATCGGACACAACGGTTACGAGATGCCAGCAATACCGACGTTCTGTTCGTAGACAGACGCCGTCCAACCAGCAAGCGCACGAAATACTCTCCGCGAGACCGAGCGGTACGACCGTGACATGCGACCTGACGTCGCAACAGCAATCCGTCGTTGACGACGCCGTGCGCGAACTAGCCCGGATTCTGTGACATGTACACGTCAGATCGCGCCGCGAAACTACTCTCGCTGGCAAAGACTTCCTCCGCCTCTTGCTGGATTTATTCGCCCACTCAAGTTTCGCAGACTTGACGGACAAGCCGGGAGGTTTCACATACGCGGACCTTGGCGCTTGGGTTGCGCAGGGCACGGAAGAACAATTTGTGGCGCTGCAAGGTCGACTCAGCATGTCCTTCAGCGGTCGTTCGAAGAATGCTGGAGTCGAGGCGGATGTTGCCGAAATCGTCATGGCAGAGATGAACGTTGAGCGAGCCAAGCAGATTGTTCGTCTGGCATTACCCATTGCCGAGTTTTCAAGACAGGATGAGCGTATCGGGCAATGGGTTGAGCACTGCATCCTTTCTGGGATCGTGCCGCAGACCTTCCTTATTGGATGTAACATGCTTCCTTCGCCACTACAGGCGCGCAGCGCGGGGAACCAAGCGCCTTCGTTCTTGCTCCACCGGAAACGTTCGAGGTATTGATGTATTTCCAAGCGTTGTCTATCATCCGAAATCACAACAAGAACCTGCCGCGTCGCCGAATAGGAGATGCGGCCGAAGAGGGGAACGAAGCCGCACGCGTCCCAGCCCATCGGAAAAGCACTAATCGAGCTTGTTACGTGGTTCAAGTTTTATACCATGCTTGACCGATGTGGCCTACGCCGCAAAGTTTTCCAGCTTCGAAGAGTTGATGGCGCCGTACATCATTTTCGACAGCAGTGAGCATTGGTTTGACGTGCTCGATGAAGGTCTATTCGCACCGATGGAGCAGAAGCTAGATCTCTACCACAACAAAGCTCCCCTATCTCATCCTGATGGATATGGTGGAAAAGTAGAGACAAGAACCAGTGCGCAGCACAGTGCATTTAGGGACCTTGTGAGGAAGTTCTTCGACCGGTTGCAGTTTCTTATCGTCAACCCGGACCTGTACACCTGGCCGGAGTCCGACCGCTGGGGGGCACTGGAAATATACTTCTCAAGCGGAAATCCGGACAAGCTGCCAGCGTATTTTGACACCCTCGACGAAGACGTTATGGCTGTCCTCCGCCCGGCACCACAAGCCGCGGACGCAGAAAAGGTCCCCAAGCCGGTTGATGACACTCCCACTCGTCGCAACACAGGAGGGAGAGGTTTGGTTCCGTCGACAAGACACACAACCAGGCTTCAACTTGGACCTGGGAGGACCAGTCTTACTGCCCAAGGGCCGTCTCCCCCGTCACCGTCACCCCATGCGACAGAAGAGCAGGAAAGTGAAGGGCAGGCTCTCGCAAAGGACTTTCTTTCGAAAATGAGTCAGTTATGCCGGGTGTACGACGTCCCTTTCGAAGATTTGGTCAGTGCCGACGAGAGCCGAGAACACGTGCCCATCACGGGCAACGTTCAGCTCATTCTGACTGATCCGCCCTACAATGTTCGTCGTAAGAGGAACGATTCCAACTCTTCGTACGACAGGCTAACTGCAGAAGATATGCAGGCTAGCATCGAAGTGTTTGACGAGCTGTTGCGCCCCGGTGGCCACGGCATCGTGTTCTGCTCGGTTTTGCAGTTCTACGAATGGTTCCATTACTTGGAAACGTACAAAGGACCGCAGTCAGAAGGCTAACCGATACTGCTGCCAGTGATGACGGGTCGGATGAAGAAGAGGTTACGTCCATGAATTCGGACTCCGAAGCATCGCAGCACAGTGGCGAAGAAAGTGCGGATGAGGAGGAGGACGAGGAGGAGGAGGACGTCGTTCGGAATTCAGTTTTCTTCGTTGACGAGGTACCTCTGTTGTTTGTCCGACTACCTGGGCACCTCTATCAAATGCCGGGGCGGAAGAGGTACCAACGCATGAACATGGCAGAGGTCGCTATCCACTTCTGGAAGCGAGGTGTTCCGTTCAAGACCGGAAGCGAGATGGTGGCCTATAGGAACCACGGATACATGGACGGCACGTACCCGGCGTGGTGCAACGTCACCATCAATATGCCCGCCATCGATTCGAATGAGATGGTGTGGCGAACAAGGAGCACAACGGTGCTACGGTCAGAGTTCGTGCAGAGCAGAAGAGCGTCGCTCTCATGATGGAGTTGATCAGCCAGCATTCACAGCCTGGTGATATTGTTGTCGATCCATTCTCTGGCACTTTCGCAACGGGAAAAGCAGCTATGAGCTTGCCTGAGCACCGTGTTTTCGTCGGCAGTGACATGGACAAATTGTGTGTGGTACGATCGCTTCCAAAGCTGTGTGCAGTCATGTCACGTGTAATTCTTTCAAACAACACTGACATGAGGGTCACGACAGAAGCGAAACAGAGTGCTGAGAAGTTCTTGGCGTCCCCCTCTGTCACGATGCGTACGCAGAGGGAACGCAGGATCATCGAACCCCACCTGGCCTTCCCCTGTACCAGAGGTTCCCGAAATATATTCGGCAGTACCTCTGGCAGCTGTGCCCAGAGTCGATTGCGTCGCGCGAGCACATGGAGAAACCGGTACATTATTGGCCACCTTCCCTGCGCCGCTGGTTGCAAACTGAAAACCCTCGCGTGATGCGGGCACACGATTGTGTGCGAAAAAATTGAGCGTTCGACCATCGCTGATTAAGCATCCAAATGCAGGAAGAGGGCTCTTCGCTGAACAGACATTTAATGTTGGCGACGAAGTATGTGCATACTACGGAACTGTTGTTGTGTACTCTGATATGAGCAAGGAGTCGATGAGGTTCGCGTACGGAGAGGGTCACATGGCGATAACGAAGGAAACATTCTTGATGTATGCCATCAAGCTGTATGCAACAGCGGAGGACGACGAAAACATCGAGCATCCAATTTGGATTGTTCCGGCTCCGTTCTGTTCGGCGCAGTTCATCAACGACCCGCGGTATTTGCGAGGTGAGGACACTCCGGCGGAAGACACCAGGCGGATGGCCAACGTCGAGTTTGTCGAGAACTACAGCAGCGGTTCGACGGGGAAGAAGCTCAAGGCGAAGGACCTAGAAAATCCGAAGATCATTGTAGTACGTGCAATCCGCGATATCCGTCCGGGGCAGGAGCTCTACGTTCATTATGGGACAGCGTTTAGAGCATGGAATTAGGGTCACGAAAGACATAGTCATTTCGACTACAAATAAAGCTACGTTCCAGAGTTGAAGTATATCATATAATGCAGCATGTCCAGCCACCATTACTCCAGGGTGAAACCTATTGAGCAGTACTCGCCTGTCAAAAACCAATCGTTCACACTCTAGGTGCACTTCGTCCGAGCAGTGAACCTGACTGTTTGGATGCTGTTATGCGTGCAGATGCAAAATACACGACCAAGTTGAAATGGACGCCCGGTGGATGTCCAGCTCAGTTGCATTGCTGTCCGGCCCAGAAATTCTACAATTCAGGGCAGAAAAAAATATTGCAAAAAACATCCATTTCAGCGGGTCTATTGTGCCGTACGGCACACCCCCATCTCAAAAACATGTTCACATGTGCATGTTTTTGAGAATAGCCCAAATTTTAATTCAAATCAGGACGTCTTCCGGACATAGGGGTGCTCGCGGCCTAGCTCTACAGCTGTAATTGTACCTCATTAAATACTGTTGATGACTGCCTACCGTATACAATCTGGGCTGTTGGCGTATTATCCGGTACTTGACCTGACCTGAACGTTCATCGCAGACCGTTGTGGTTACCGACACTATACAGCAATCTTTTTGTATCTCGTGCAACTCAATCGTTCCATCGCTTCCGGGAAAGCTTCATTATGCCGCCGCGTATTGCGAAGAAAGCTCAAAGCCTCCGGGCCTCCAGAAAACCCGGTCAGCAGCTGCTGTATCGAGTGCCCGACAATCCCGTGCGAAGAAGCGGTCTGGGCCTACCGGCAGCATTGAACCGCGGTCCGGTAGTCGCAAGACGGACCGGCGCAGAACTGGGGATCCGCAGCGAGAAAGTGAGGAAGGAGGAACGGCGCGGAGAGAGATGGGGGTTGACCGAGGCAAGCGTGCTCGCAGGGACAGTGAACATCATGATGATGACATGATAGTGGCTCAAAACATGTTGGAATTGCGGCAGAGTGCTATGGCAAAGGTAGTTCCTCCCGGGTTGGCAGATGCGGAGGTGCTGCAGACGGAGTCCCAGCCGGGGCTTCCGACACACTGGAGGCTGTGACCCCCACTGCGCCAACTATGCCGAGTACATCAGCCCCAGCAGGTAATGCAGTCAGGGACCCGAGGATAGCGGCAAGGGATGTTGTTTCTGAGCAACGTTCACAGGATGCCAACTATCATCGGCGGTCAGGTGGTACTGAGGGGAGAGAGCAGCCGGAGTGCGGGCCTCGTCACAACAGAGTGTCATTGGTGCCAAATATGCGCGTAACGCCCCCGCGACGTCAGGCTATTGGCGATGGAGGATCATATTCCCGATAGCGTGGGAGATGGGGGGACGGTGAGGGCAGAGAGGTTGCATCCGCCGGAATCCATCGATTTAATGGCGAGTCGCATCAATGCGCAGAAGAGAAGATCGCGGAGCTGGAAAAAAAAGTGTTAGCCAGGACATAGCAAACAAGGCGCTCACCACGGAGATTGTTGCGTTTGGAGGCTAAGGTGAGAGACTCTGCAGGCGGAAAATGCCAGCCTTACTGCAATTGCGAGAACAGGTAGAATCAGTGATCACGGTGGCGGTAAGTCGAAAATACAGAAAAGCCATTCCTGTGAAATACCTTGGAGTTCTTAGGGCGGTTGAGGAAAACCTGACAAAGTGGTGCAAGAACGAGACTATGGAGCTGGACCCTATAGCGGAACAAACGCAGAGACGTTGGACTGGACGTACCATCGAGGTAGAGCCGGTAGAAGGGACACTTTGGAGCGAAAACGGTGTAGGATATATTGCTACCCCTCCGGGCTATATCATCAAGAATCTGCAGTGGTATACACCTTCGTACAGGGACGAGAGTGATCTGCTGAATGACTTGGTGCGACACGTACTGCGTCAAAGTCCGTGGTGTGATGTGTTTTCCGATGAGGAGCAGCGTGTGTGCTGTCAAGAGGCTGTGGCGGGGAGCAAGGAATTGAAAGTGAAGGTGACGCAGAAACTGTCCGACGTGATGAGTGCACGGAAGCGTAATGCGAGGGACAGATTGTTCGGTTCGCTGGGGTACACGAAATTAATGTCTAGATGCACGATGCTGACGACGCGAGCTGAGATGGACGAGCGAGAGGAACAAAAGCGCGAAGCGTCTGAGAAGCTTTTGAAACGGGAAAGTAAACGGTGATTTGGATATGGGGAGGTGGCGAACGGCACCGTTCTCAGAGCTGCGATACAGCAAAGGCTGGTTCCTGACAGCTTCGAAATGGAAGTGAATGGTGATGCATGGTTTAACAACCGAGTAGCTGTGAATGTGCTGGACATCTTCAGGGGTTATTCGATACGACCAGAACAAGTAATGGACATAGAGACGAGCATACTAACGCTTGGCGCGCCTGGATGCTTGGCTAGTGACTACTGTGGAGTGTTTGGATGAACCGAAGGGGAAAGGAGGTGCACGGCAGAAGGAGTTTACAAGGCGGTACAGTCAATATGTGGGGGTAGCTTTTCAGCAATTAGTTGGTATGGTGGTGTACTGCATGTCTTGTCTCCAAGGCTCGCAAGCAAGGGAAGAAACGGACGTTGTCGAGAGCGAACAGCGGACTAGTGCACAGTCACGGCATGTGTTTGCAAGCCGTACTGTGACGAGAGAGGCTGTTGAAGTGTGGCAAAGCGGAGAGGGGTCTGGAATTGTTCATGTCGTTGATGATGTAAACCGCTGCTCATCACTTGTTCTAGTGTCCGAGGATGGATTCAATCGCATATTACGTCAAACCCGGTGCTGTAATGGATTGTGTGATTGCGCAAGGACTAATTGGCGCAGAACTTTTCGTCGTTGACCCATATGCTGGACACCTGAGTGCAAACCTGAATGTCGAAATCAATGCCCACAGTATGGGGGCATGGAGCGGCGCCATGCAGCCACTGCTGATAACGGTTTTGGTGCGTAATGGAGGATGGTTGAAATTAGTGCAGTAAATGTGACGTTGACTAGAAGGTTTTATCATGTAGTACATTATCAATAGAGTGCTGCGATTTAGATTTATTCTTCTTCATTATCATCTGTGAATTGGTAATCAGTGTTGGTGTAGAAGCGGTTGAGATAGAAACGGTGGTCCGACCAGTGCATTTGTTTCGTAAATGGCTTGACTGGAAAGTTACTTCGTACGATGGCACGGTGCCAGATAGTAGATGCAGGAATGAGGTCAAACCAAGGACACCTGCACTGTGGGATGCAGTGTCATTGCTGTCAACGGATCGTTGTCCGGGTCCCATGTGGACCACTTTAAACAAATGCACCCAAGTGATTTTTCCCACAGCGTTTTTGGGGCAAAGCAGGTCATATACTGAACGAAAGCGAGTTCTACAGGTTGAAACAGGTTTGGAGACTGCAGGCGTACCAGTGCCGGGACGCGCCCTACCCATATGGTTCTGTAGTCATCGGCAGTTCCGGAGATGACGACAAAGGAGTACTGCGATCTCTTTGCGGGGCCGAACGATGAAGTTGCAAAGACGCGCGCTGCTTGTGCCTCGACACGTTTGTGGGGCGAAGCATGCCACTGTGCGGGTCAAAGTCGTTCGGCATCTGGGACGTCCCCCCATGACGTAGGCGGACTTTACCACGGTGACGGAAATGTCCATGTCATGTATTGGAGGGCCTTCTGCCGTGGCGCGCAGTCTAGCGAGGGTGAGGAACGCTTGTGCAGCTGTGTCACCGAGTTGCTGGAATAGCGTTATGGTGCCAGACGAACGAGGAGTTGTGCAGAGGCAAAAAGAGTGGCAGGATCGGGCTGTCCGTCTGATATCTGCAACGAGGAGGGTTGCATCGGGCAGCAGGAGAGGCAAAGTCGTGCAGTGCAACGGTGAATCCGTCGCGAACGAGTACTGCACCGTCTGTGGGCGATATCATGCGTGGGTTTCCCAATTTGAGATCGATGGGGTGTGACCAGTGGAGTGGCCAAGGAGAATTCCATGTGGGCGAATAGTCTCTTCCATGGCTGTGGAGCGCCTTCGAGAGGTTTTCCTTCTAACTCTGTTTGAACAGAAGATGCGAGTGTTCGTAAGGCCTGCATCAATATGTTCCAGGGCGCCATATCTCTGCAAGTCACCGGGAAGATGGTCTAGAAGATGGAACTTGAAAGTTTGAGACCTGTGGTGTGGAATGGGCCGAGGGTGGAGAGCATTGATTGTTTGAAATAGGAAATGGAGTTTGGAGGCTTTCTAGTTCGGCGGCCAGTCCAGTGCTTGATGCGACCGCGTTTCATGACCCATGCGACGAGGTCAGAGTATTGCGTTGCAGATGGAAGTGAGGGGGCTGTATCTACTTCGTCACAGCATGTGTCAATGAATGCTGCGATGAAAGGGAAACAGACATGTCGACATGGTGATAGTCTTTGGCTGCGAGCATGATGCCGCGTGGCCGTCCTCCGTGAAGAGGCCGTTCAAATTGGTGCCCTTCTCACCCTTGGAGAGTCGACATGAAGACCGGTGATGTAGTAGTCGCGTTCGATAGCGGACAGAATGCTGTTGAGCCGGCGAGGATGGATTTTTTCACCTTCTTGAAGGTGCGAGGTGTCCCGGAATGGAGGCAAGGGTGTGTGAGTGTCTGGGAGCTGAGGCGGTGGACAATGCACTGTTTGATGAGCTTTGAGATGCCGAGGTGGAGATGTGCGAGGCTCGAAGGAGAAAATGTTGTAGGGGTTAGGGACTGTTGGTGGGTAAAAGAGCGGTCGATTCGAGGGACAGAGTGTTGTTCGAGGAGGGAGAGATGCTTCGAGCGGAGCAGTTGTATGCTCCTGAGAGCTCTCTCTTGGCGTGCAGAGCGTGTATTCATCGAGGGAGCGGGGCTGGTGTGGCGCGCTGGATTCAAGTTGAGTGGCGGGGTATGTAGCAGCGGTGGCAGGGATGTGTGGTGGTAGTGCTGTTGCGAGTGCATGGACAGCTCTTTGGCCTCTGGAAAGTCGCAGCAAATAATTGGCTAGGATGGGAAAGCATTGGCGGGCAGTTGCAGTGGAGTCTGTTGCAGGGGAACCGGAAGAGAACGCGG
>JALQPE010000437.1:0-23626 GCA_030407315.1 Asparagopsis taxiformis | reverse complement strand
CCTAATCCCCTAATCCCCTAATCCCTAATCCCCTAATCCCCTAATCCCCTAATCCCCTAATCCCCTAAATCCCCTAATCCCCTAATCCCCTAATCCCTAATCCCCTAACCCCTAATCCCCTAATCCCCTAATCCCCTAATCCCCTAATCCCCTAATCCCCTAATCCCCTAATCCCCTAATCCCCTAATCCCCTAATCCCCTAAATCCCTAATCCCCTAATCCCTAATCCCCTAATCCCCTAATCCCCTAATCCCCTAAATCCCCTAATCCCCTAATCCCCTAATCCTAAATCCCCTAATCCCTAATCCCCTAATCCCCTAATCCCCTAATCCCCCTAAAATCCCCTAATCCCTAATCCCCTAATCCCCTAAATCCCCTAATCCCCTAATCCCCTAATCCCCTAAATCCCCTAATCCCCTAATCCCCTAAAATCCCCCTAAAATCCCCTAAAAATCCCCCTAAAAATCCCCTAAATCCCCTAAAAAAAATCCCCTAAAAAAATCTCTCTAAACTCCCTAAAAAAACCCCCTAAATCCCCTAATCCTCAATCCCCTAAATCCCTAATCCCCTAAACCTATAACGTTTATTGCAAGGAGCGGCGTAGCGAGTTGCACAGTAACGGCTGGACGGTACTGCCGGGCGTATTCAGCAATTGTACACTTGAGAGGGATATAGAACGAATCATCCAGCATTTCGCAAAGCAATGGGGTGGTGAACGGAAGATAACAGAAGGAGACCAGGAGGAGAACAACCAACCGTGGGTACCGATATACAACCAGGGGTGGCAAGTTGATGATGCAAAAGCGAAACAGGGTATTGGAAGATATTGTGTGGATGTCAGGTATTTGGTGGACGAGTGCATCGAGAAGTACAAAGATGTGTTCGAGAAGCGGGCACTACTGGAGACGGCTCTGGGATGTATTGTACAGGATGTCTTAGCCGATGATAATGTTGAAAACCCCTGCAGTTTCCAGCCACAGGGTCTCGTTTGCTGTTTCAAACGAAACGAGCGGATGCGCAAAGGCCACATTTCGATTTCGACAAACCGCAGTATGAAGAGGGAAAAAGCATGCCATGGAATCCAGGCAAGGAGGATCTTTCTTATTTTGCTATGATAAGCGGTCGGGATGGTTTCAAAGTGCGCGTATGGCTCAATGGTCACAAGGCGTTGTATGGGCCTTTCACACTGACGCAGGAGATAGGTCGTTTGCTGCCTTCGCATTTAGTTGATGTTCCTCCATGTTCAGTGCTGGTGATGAGAGGAGATATGCCGCATGCAGGAATAAGTGGAAAGGATGGAGATGGACCTGGAGAATCGTCAGGGAGAGAAGCAATGCATATCAGGTTTCACATGTACATAACGAGAACCATTAGTTCGCTCAAAGATAGTGTCTACTTGGCTGCACATAATTTACGAATCAACGATATAGAGACTGAAGAAGAGTCGAGGAGGACGGGGGAGTGGAGTGCGATTAGGCCTCCTGCAGACCTTTGTTAGGAGCAGCTGAATACACGAACAAAGTTGAAGAAATTGAAGCATGTGTACTGGTTTGACGTATATTGGGTTTGAGTTACTACCCCTTTCCATTACCTACATACTATATTCTGCTACTATAGACGAATACTAGTCACCTCTTCCGCTAGCTTCATCGAGACGCTGCTGCAGTAGGCGCCTGCCTTCATCGTCCAACCCGTCCGGGAGTTCATCAACACCAACACCTCCTCCTCCTTCTTCATCATCGTCTGAAAAGACAGCAACAGCGAGTCGGAGTGTGGCGTCCACAAAGCCCAATATATCGGCGTCGTTCAACTCTGCCCGAAGGCGGCCGCCAAGGGAGTAGTACAACTTAGAATTGACATAGTCGCGCTGCAAATACCACTGGCCAGGGAGGGTGTTCTTAATCCAGTGAGCAAAATTGCCATCTTCTTGCATACCAAGCTCATGGCACTCCGTCTGCGGATGAATCCCACATCTTCCTAGTCGCAGAAATAGCTCCTCCTCCTCCATGCAGCAGTCGGGGTGCAGAACAATGAATGAAGCAATTACAGTCATCAACGCCAAAGCAGCAAATTCATTTGCATCACGAACTCTGCTCGACGATGGGAGGGTGGACACCAATATGTAGGCACTAGTAGGAGGACGACGCCTCTGCCTGCGCTGTCCTTGTGCAAACGAAACATTCTGTCTAGAGATCAAAACCATCTCCATCCCGAGGATGGAGCGTAGCTGTTCCTGTGCACGTGATATGAATGGTTCTAGTAAGCGGTGGGAAGAGGTGGTAGAGGTGGTCAGTGGGTGAATCCCTTGAAACACGTGGGAGGTCAGCTGTGCAGTAGAAACGGGGGTCTTCGTGGTGTTGCTGCAAATCATCAAGCGCACCACGCGTCGTACGAACAATTCCTGTTGGCAAGTGGAAAACATGTTGGGATCGAGCAGCACGAATAGAGGGGATAGTTGTGGCAGAAGAAATCGTTTGTCAGACAGGTATTTGAATGTGTACGCAAGAGTATAAAAGATGTTTCCATGGCCAAAGGGGGAGGGCAAACCTTTTCCACCTGCCTGCACTCGAGACCGTTTCCAAACATAAATTCGTATGTGGTTCGTGCATATGATGGTTCCATGGCTGCACTATATCGTTTTGGTGCAATACCATCCAGCCATTTGTGCAGCAGCTAATATTCCCCCCTAATCCCCGACCTGTTTCATCCCTACACACAAACAATACCCTAATTCCACCACCCACCCCTATGTTCGTCGATCGTCGCCATCAACGCTCAGTTGTCGCAGACTGCTCCGGTGCCAGGCCCCTGCGTACTTTCGTTATGCATTGCACTAAAATCCCCAAGTCCAACGTGTTACGTTGCGACAGCCCGCTTATATTTTCATTCCTCGATGAAACACGTACTCGAAATTAGCTCTTGAGCCTTGTTCTGCCCCTATAAACAACGTCATGCCGAGGGATGCTTCCTGAAGCTTATTTTCGGTTCATTTTGATTTCCCTAATTTTTGGGTATTTTCAGACGCATCCCGTGGCAGCCCCCTTTTTAGCCACTCTGGCTGGGCCGGCCACATCCGTGAAAAACATCAACTTGGTAGGCTTCCCGCGTGTGTGCTGTACATGTGTACAGTTCAGTCAAACTGTGGCCGGGCCCCAGCCAGCACCACATACCTAGCAGCACCATGTCATGACGTGAATGTATATTATCGTTGAGTAACTTTTGAAAACTGTTTACACCATGGATCGTATAACGTTTCACACACTGCATATAGGTCCTTAGCGACGACGTCCGTCGGGCATACCATCTACACGCGTGTAGCAGAAAAGGTGTGACAGAGCTCCGCTCACTTAATCATGCCAAACTATCACTGCCATGCTGGCCTGAAATCGCGTGTTTCCAAGTAGCCATAGTCGTGAAACCGCCCGCCCAATATTATTACTACTACCTAAACGGTACAAATACGCTAATATCGAATTTTAAGGATTTTTTCGGGATGTCGCAAGATAAATTTTGTGAGAATATTTTAAACGGTTTCTGGGTGTTCCTGCAACAGGGCAGCGGCCGCCAATCATCCCCCCGTAGATGGGTAACATTGGGTTAATTTTATCAAGCTGCTGTGTCTTTGCCCTCTATGTAATGAAGTCATGTTTTGACATACCCCTAAATCCCTATGTAGTGCAACACGCCTTACACGTGTGGCACTTTGGATTTGGTCCAGCTCTATTCATTGGGATCTCACCGACAGCCTGTCCACAGCAAATTATCTATTCAAAACATTGTAATTTATTTTAGTTTAGCTATTTATTTTAGGATTTTTCGGGGCCTGCGTCGGCCGGCGCCAACCCAACCCCAGCAGCCATATTTATACCAAGGGTATTTTCGACCCTTGGGATTGTAAATCAACCGCAAGTTGGCTCCTAGAGTGGTACCCACCTTTTCTGCAGACTGCACTTCGTCTGTGACTGTGGCTCATTACGCTTGGCGCGCTTCCGGACCCCGATAACGACCGTTGGTTCATCAGTGCGGTGACCGCGCAAGTTCTCATTCCCCTTTTCTTTGTTTCTTCCTTCATTTTCTTTCCCTTTTTTTACTTTCGTTTCGTTTTTCTCACCCCTACCGGACTTCGGCCTACAACCGCCCACTTCCGCGCAAGGCTGTGGCCTTCCGGCACACCCCGTGGCCTACGGCCTACTAAACACCGAGCTCCGCTCTCCCCGATCCGAGGTACCGGATCGGCGACTGGCAGTGGACTGTGCCCCCCCTTTTCGAAGACAAGTCTTCGACCGCCCGAGGTTACACCCATCTAAGGCTCCGCCCTCGCGCAAGGTGTGCTCGGCTATCGGTACCTTACTTGCCGTCTTCATTTCTCTTTTCTCCCCTTTCCTCCAGGGTTCACATCTGCCAAGTAGACCACAATTTCGGTAACCGCACTTCGCTGCTACCCTTTCGTTCTCTCGAGTTCCTCAGTAACCGAAGCCGGATACTCCTGGAACTTGTCAAGTGACTGTATCCCTCAGATTCCAATAGAGTCTCCGGAACGGACTTACAACGCGTTACGAGAACACCGGAGATTCGACGCTCTACCACCTACCAGGACTAGGAGGATCTCGAACTGTCCTCACGCTGTGCCGAAGGGAACCCCTCCTCCGGGCATTGCACTACACCCTAATCCACATAAATCCCCAAAGTTTGTTTCTCACTCTGTGTTTATTTAAGGGTCACAGTCATGCTGAGTGGAGGGGTTTACAAAGATATGGTGATGCGTCCCGGAGCATTCACCTCGTTTTTGGAGTATAGATACAAGTCAATGGAATCATCCATACGAGCTCCATAAATCCCCTAATAGTCTTTAACTACCTGTGAATACTGACATTCTCGATTATCGACGGCATGAAATATATCTGTAAGATGCATGTTGGTCCAGGCTTGCGCAGACGAGTTAGTGAAAAGATTACGAGATGACTAACAAACGAAAACGAGTAGAGGATAATCATCCTCTACTCTTTTCCGTTTGTTAGCCATCTCGTACAATGAAGGCTGTATCAGAGCACAACTTGAGCAAAACATCCCCTAATCAACGAGACATCACAACAACGTATATTTGGGACGAGTGCGGAAAATGGTTTGGATAACAATGTACGCGTTGTCCATATCCTCACTTATGCCCGGTATGTTCCAAAACGTTTTCCCAAAGACCGCCGGCTGGGAATTTCCGACCGAGCTTGTCTTCTCAATCGTAAACCCAAAAGGTTAAGGTGTGTGTAGCTAGATCGTGCTAACGGACCGAGCATCACCACGGTGGGATGATTGCGAGAAGAGATTTGCGGTGATAGGCGAAGAGCATCTTAATCCCCTAGGAGAGGAGCTTCCGACAATATTGTGATGCTTTCAGGAGCATTTACCTTTGCGGACCGTGCAAAGTAGAGGGATGTGATACCAAGTTTGGCCACTCGAGAATTAGCAGGCAGATCATCTTTATCCAGCTTGAAAGCACTAGGTATCTCTCTGTCTTTCAACTCCCGGTTCCTCGACTTATATAGGTTGCGGGTTTCTCGCAATATCCGAAAGACTTCGCTCCCAAGTGACTTGTGCGTAAGTGTTTCCGAAAAGCAAGCGAGATGCGAGAAGGATCTTCCACATTCACAGGGAATTGCTTCTAGGGGATTTTACCGTTTATACTATGTATACTGTACTAGAACATTCTATAGTCCAGACAGGTAGGGGTGCGTGTGAAGAGAGCAGAGTTCTTGGACTGTTTATTGACAGAGTGGGGCTCGGGAGTGATTGTCACGTTGGATCGGAACCCTAAACTTCCGGTACGTTCGTATCCGTGATAGCATGTAGGAGATATTCGAGGACCTTATGCATGTAGTTTGAGAGAGCGCCGGTGGCGTCGGGTGAGAGGGGAGTTGGCGTCGCCAATAGCTGGTGATGAGAGATACGCTTTCAGGGGGATTGGTAACCTGAATGTCGCAGTGTGCGTCTGGGTCCATAACCTGTGAAGAGAACAGAGTTCCTTGACTGATTGATGTGTCATGGGGATCATTTTCTAAAACTAGTTCAACATGTGTAAATGGTATTGCTTATGATGCTTAGATGCTTTTATAGTGTGCAATAGCATTGCCTGACTGATGTAGTAAAGTTTAATTCACTGCTGTGTACCAAGCGGTGACACGCACTACATAGACTTATGCAATGTGGTCACTGCAGCTGCGGCGAATGGACTTTAGTAAGAAGGATATAGTAATAGTGTACACCACGTGTATAAACTTGCCATGCCTACTCAATGGGTACGACCTACTAATTGTTTAATTTTGGAAACTATTCACAATTTAGATTATTTCGGCCAGTAAGAAGGATATAGTAATAGTGTACACCACGTGTACAGGGCAGATCTTGTATACATGTATATGCACTGCATACGTGGCACAGTACCACCCACCACGTGTATAAACGTGCCATGCCTACTCAATGGGTACGACCTACTAATTATTTAATTTGGAAACTATTTACAATTTAGATTATTTCGGCCACTTGCTGGGCAGGCCCAGTACTGCAGCCAACGTCCGACTTGAAATCCAAACCGTCGGTGATTCAGACGTGTGACCTTCGTGGCCCGAATCCCCAAGTGTTTTCAGTAGAAATTATAGATTCATATAACGCTGGGTACCCTCATACATATTATACTAGTAGATTAAACGTGATATTGCGGGCGTCAAAACGAAGGGACCTTCAGTTCTGTGCCGTTGTGGCGTGTGCTGGTCGCGCACTGTAGTCGCCGACTTCCCTGCATATTACGCCAGACTTCCTTTTTCGACCAAATTTTGTACCCCCATTGTCCCAACTCTATCGTGCGCAAACACAGTATATATGACCAACCAATCGGACGTTCCCATGACGAACTGCCGATTCCCTGCTCCTACTGCCGGTTGGACTTTATTTCGGTCAGACATACTAATAGGAGATATTCGAGGACCTTATGCATGTAGTTTGAGAGAGCGCCGGTGGCGTCGGGTGAGAGGGGAGTTGGCGTCGCCAATAGCTGGTGATGAGAGATACGCTTTCAGGGGGATTGGTAACCTGAATGTCGCAGTGTGCGTCTGGGTCCATAACCTGTGAAGAGAACAGAGTTCCTTGACTGATTGATGTGTCATGGGGATCATTTTCTAAAACTAGTTCAACATGTGTAAATGGTATTGCTTATGATGCTTAGATGCTTTTATAGTGTGCAATAGCATTGCCTGACTGATGTAGTAAAGTTTAATTCACTGCTGTGTACCAAGCGGTGACACGCACTACATAGACTTATGCAATGTGGTCACTGCAGCTGCGGCGAATGGACTTTAGTAAGAAGGATATAGTAATAGTGTACACCACGTGTATAAACTTGCCATGCCTACTCAATGGGTACGACCTACTAATTGTTTAATTTTGGAAACTATTCACAATTTAGATTATTTCGGCCAGTAAGAAGGATATAGTAATAGTGTACACCACGTGTACAGGGCAGATCTTGTATACATGTACATGCACTGCATACGTGGCACAGTACCACCCACCACGTGTATAAACGTGCCATGCCTACTCAATGGGTACGACCTACTAATTATTTAATTTTGGAAACTATTTACAATTTAGATTATTTCGGCCACTTGCTCGGCAGGCCCAGTACTGCAGCCAACGTCCGACTTGAAATCCAAACCGTCGGTGATTCAGACGTGTGACCTTCGTGGCCCGAATCCCCAAGTGTTTTCAGTAGAAATTATAGATTCATATAACGCTGGGTACCCTCATACATATTATACTAGTAGATTAAACGTGATATTGCGGGCGTCAAAACGAAGGGACCTTCAGTTCTGTGCCGTTGTGGCGTGTGCTGGTCGCGCACTGTAGTCGCCGACTTCCCTGCATATTACGCCAGACTTCCTTTTTCGACCAAATTTTGTACCCCCATTGTCCCAACTCTATCGTGCGCAAACACAGTATATATGACCAACCAATCGGACGTTCCCATGACGAACTGCCGATTCCCTGCTCCTACTGCCGGTTGGACTTTATTTCGGTCAGACATACTAATAGGATGAGTGGATTTCAAGTCCTCCAGCTCCTCTCAACCGCCTCTCCCCTGTGCCACGATCATACATCCACTTTTCGCTTACCAACTCCTTTTCCAAGCTTCCCTCCTTTCGGTTTCCTACCCTATAGTCCCCTAATCCCCCAACTCCATCTCATGTCTTTCATGCTGCATTCTCTTCGACCGTTCAGTACATACCAGATCTCACTGCATAAAGTCCGACCACGTTCTACTTCCAAACAGTCCCCCTAATCTCCCTAGTATCCGTTCACGCCATTCGCCTAATCCCCGGCGTATGCTTTATACTTCCCATTAGCCCCTATTCTCGCCGCTATCCAGGCTCAATACAAACCCTACTAGCTAGCTAGCTGTTCATCTCCCCCCTACTACTACTACTATTTAATCCCCCCAAAAACCCCGCTCAGAAAGCATAACATCCAAGCCTTCCACCACTGAAAAGTATGAATCCCCCATGCCCCTCCGTCACCTATGCACAGTTTCTAAACGTCGCTGTGTGTAATGATTCCAACTGTCAACACGCAGTCAAGCTGGAAAACATAGCTCGTCATCTCCGACAAGTTCACAGCATTCCCAATCAGACTGCAGCGGAAATTCAATCCGAAATCCTATCCAAACAGATTGCCCTTCCAGACCCTATTCCTGCTGACAGACAGTGCTACTTTGATACTACAACTTCTGTTCCAACAGACTCCAGACCTCTCTCCCATCCATTGCCACTTCCCGCTTTGAATTTCCTCCCTGTTGTGGAATGTTTACAATGTTCAAACTGCGGTACTATCAAGCCAAAGAAAGACGCCATGAAACGACACATTCGTGGCTGCCTGGTTCCGCCGAAACAAGCGCCCATCAAAGATCCTATACCCGTTCTCGCACAGTCTATTTATGGCGGCAAGAACACTGCCTGGTTTCCTGTTATTACAGAGCAATGTGAAGCAGTCCTCCAGCTCCTTCAGAAAGACCAAGGAAGTGCGCCGGGAACGGCTTCAGAAATTCCAGTTCCACATCTAGACTCCTTCCTATCCGAAATGCGATTCGATGTACAGCTCGAAGAAACGTACAAAATTTCAATGGAAGATGCGTACAACGCAACGCAATGGTCATCCCTTCCACCATTTCCACACGCCAGACGAGTCCTAGCAGCCTACCTCCATCATGCCTTCACTCTCGCTGCCCAGAATGCTTACATCAAGTCTCACACGATTCTCAATTCGCCCCTACGTCTATCACTGTCTACGGAAACTTTGCGCATCTATATTGTCCGATTGAGCCGTCTGCTCACCTTTTTGTCAACAGTTTCCGATTGGCCACAACCAAAGCGCATCTTGTTCATGACAAATGCGCAGGTGTTCGAGATAAAACAGTTTCAGCAATTGTGCTCCATTGCCGATCCAAATCTATCTACCGCAATAAGCAAACTGCATGTCATCGTTCGCAGTATTATGTTCGATCCTGTCGACTCCCGTCAGAGTGTCATGCCTTTATTCATAGCCTGCACAGCTGTGCGCAGAAAACCCGGAAACATAGGGGATTTCAGATTCGCTGCTGCAAGCGAAACTTCTCCCATACTGGCTTCTCTCAAATATCTTATCAAATGCGCGGTAGTCACTCATATCTACTCTTTTTCGCGAACAGCGCCAGACAGGGAAGAAGCATGGAAACAATTGAAGTCGGCTACTTCAGAAGACGCAGACTCCGGAGCAACAGTTGTAGCAAGTGTACTTCGCTGCTGTCTCCGTTTGGCAGCTACAGAGTCGCACCATATCAACATGGTGCTGTGCACTAGGCACTCGATGTGTGCAATTGTCGATGGACAAGAGGTTTCAGTCCCAGGACTGGCCTTAGCAGTTCATTCTCTCCAGCAAAAAGCCTGGACCATTTTGCAAGACAAATTACTCATGGGTTTGACTCTAAACTGCAAATTCTGGACAATGCTCGGCGAATTGCAGGATGCTCTAGGAGAGAAATCGGCTGGATATTGGTACCTAATGCACCCAAATAACTATGAATCTCTCAACGCATGGAGGCGTGCTTACGTAAACGCTGTGCATCCACATCTATTCAATTCCGATGTAACAGTCAAGACAAATCCAGCCAAAGAGTTTATAACGCATGTAGAAACACTTCAAGATATAATATATACACTCATGCAAATTTGCAGTGGCGGTCCTGCCCGGGCGACTGAAGCTGCCGTTTTGCGCATACGTAACACCCCCACTGCCACTCGTGGAATCTTTGTGTCCCAGGGACAGCTGCTCACAATCCTTACATACAACAAAACGCGATGCATGCAAAACGGTACTGGCAGAGCTATAGTACGCTTTCCAGACTCGGTTACAGCAGGATTCATGCACATTTTTATGATTATTATTCATCCATTATACATCTTGATTCGTGCACAGGTTGAAGACCAAACACCAGGTGGTGATGATGATGATGATGATGATGATGTTGATCTATCAATAGTTGCTTCAAAAATTGGCCCATCGCACAAAACCAGTCGTCTAGACAAGTTACCGCCACCGAGCGATGCCGGCAATCCCCTCGATTTCATGTTCGATGCTTCATCCGCTGATCGACTCCGTACAGCTTTTGCGTCATGCCTCGCTTCTGCCAATATTCCATTGAGTACAACACAGTACAGACATTTTCACAGTGCCGTCCTCAAGCACTACCTCCCAACTGCAGCTTCTCTATGGCATACCACTCCCCACACCGACGAAGACCAGTCAAACTCTGCGACGATGCACCTACAGGCTGGTCACACCGAGCACACCGCAACAACAACCTACGGGGTTACACGTTCACAGCTCACTTCAATTACTGCTACAGAACTCCAGCAGTTCCGTAATGCATCGCAGACATGGCACCGAGTTCTTCGCCTACCTACCGGACATCCCATCCCGTTCACCGAGAAAAGACATCCCAATTCATTCTCCTCAGGCGCGCGCCTCTCTCACCACGTAACCAATCACAGCGATAATCCGGGTACCAAGTCCATTTCCAGTCCGACATGCCAAAGTGCAAATGGTGCAACTTCTCCAAACGTCCTGGTTACGTCAGCACAGATTTTTGCTCGCCTCGACTGTATCGAAAACAATTTGAACATTCTCGTTTCTAATCTGAGCAGGTCTTCGGCTCCAGACCAAGGAGATCATGGCGGCGGCGGCGGCGGCGGTGGTGCTGACAATAACTGTTCGAACGGTGCCGCAGATCAAGCCAGGACCAACACAGCTTCATCATCACAATTAGTTCCAAACACAACCTCAACAGCTGCTGCTGCTTCGCTCTCGCTGCAAAAATTCTTGCAGTCTCCAGAAGCGCAGTTCAAGTCTTCAGAACAAAAGTCGGCAGTGCTACACGCTCTGCAGCAGCAGCCACGTAAAGACCTACTGGTGGTGATGCCAACCGGGAGTGGGAAGAGCTTGCTTTTCATGCTTCCTGCATTCATGAATCCGGATAAAGTTTCTGTGGTTGTCGTTCCGCTCGTATCGCTGCAACATGATATAATTCACAGGTGTGCACGCAAAGGTATAACGGCAGCAAGATTCTCAGATGCAGTCAATACACCCGACGTTCGCATTGTGTTGGTGAGCGCCGAGCAGCTTGTTCTCCCAGCGTACGCTTCATTCTTGCGCACAGCTGCCGCAACGGAACGGCTTCATGGTATCTTCATTGACGAAGCACACCTCGTGCTGTTGTGGAAAAGGTTTCGTACCACACTGCAGGATGTCCGTGAGTTTATCAGACCCAACGACGTCAGCGTGTCAATTGTTGCTATGACAGCTACCTGTCCACCACCGCTAGAGAAAGATATTTCGCATGCGTGCGGTATGCGTGATTGGGATGTTCTGCGCTCGGCGACGACACGATCGAATATTCGCTACAGTGTGACACAGGTTTCAGCGGCGAATATGCTGCTCAGTGCAGCACAGCTCATAGCTCGCGTTGCCGCAGAGGATAGTACAGGCCAAAATGGTGATACAAAGACGAGGATGATCCTGTACATCCAGAACAAGGCACGATGCAACGCTGTTGAACACGTGTTTAGCCTCATTTGCCCTCAAGTCCAGTGCCTCGTCTATCACGCCGATCTCACAGACGAACAACGCTCCGAGGCCCTCCAGAAATGGCAGGCTATCCGCTCCGTAAAGCCACGATTGATGGTAGCCACATCTGCTTTCGGCTGCGGCATTGATGTTCCGTCCGTCCGCTGTGTGCTTCACCTAGGACTACCCGCTACAGTCATAGACTTCCTACAAGAGAGCGGCCGCGCAGGAAGAGACGGCATGCCCGCACAGTCAGTAATCATTCATCAACCGCGTCCGAGCAATCGCTGTATAGCACCACAAGACGATCAAGATATGAAACGTTTCGGCATGCCCACTAAGCTCTGTACAACACCCAAAACCGATTGTCGAAGATGGTTTCTCGACTCGTTTGCAGATGGCATTGTGGACAACCGCTCGTGTCATGTACGCCAGATAGAGCCATGTGATCATTGCGCTGCACTTTCTCAAGGCGAAAGTCGTGAAAACGAGTTGCAAGTGTCGGCAGATGAAACTCTGCAGACGACAGTGGGAAACAATGGACTTCAGGGACAACAGCTGCAGGCGCAGAACAATGACGCAAATGCTGCTGCTGCTGTGCTGCCTGGAACAGACTTTGTAACTGCCAACCATGCGTTGCAACTCAGTGCTGCCGGCCAGCCACAACATGGACATCCCACACCAGGTCAGCTTTGCGACCTTGCAGAGCACCTCAATGGCACGTGTCCCCCCTGCTCTGTAGCATCCGGACGACAGTCAGACACACCACACAATCTACTACATGTTTCAACAACCTTTGTTTACGATGTTGTGCATCTGGCCACAAGGCGGCGATGTGTACAAATCTGACAGTAGCTCCAGGTGAAGTTGGCTGCTATACGTGCACTTTGAACAAGATCAATGGATTGGTGGTGCACAATCCAGGAACATATGGGAAACGTACGTGTCAGTTGAAAACCGTATTCTGCTTCTGCATTTCGATGTGGGAAAATAACCGCCTACAGTCGTTCATCCGTCAACGAGTTCAGGAGACGGCTACTTTACTATCAACTGCACAGTTCGTTCATTGGTTGCGCAACGGTTCACCAACTGGCAGTAATAACATGTTGGGCATTCTTCAAATGGTCCCTCTACTAGTTTCCAAGTACTCCGCTGCGTAAATGTGCGGCCATTTACATCGTATTCCATAAAGCGTACTGTGAACTAACTTATCGCTCCCACTTCATATATCCTATTTCTGTTCGATGGATACAATCTAAAAGTACATTGGCGCCATAGTATTAGTATTAATACTTGTGTAACGTCTTCGTTATCTCCCCCTCACCTATGTTTTGTGTGACCCCGGTCGGTCGGCCAGTCCCTTCGTGCATCACATGCTCAACAAGCCTCAATTTCTGTATTTTATTAAAATTATTTTCAGGTCACATTCCGGCCTGCCGTGCACGCGATGCACCCGCCCACGTGGACGTATGTATCAATTATCGCCTTCGGTTGTGTCCATTGTAAACTTGACCTTCCATCATCAACTAACTCGTCTTCTGAACGGGACGACATTAATGCATCAATACGGAAAGGTACGGACAGCAGAGCTGTCTTATTCGGCTAGTGCTGTGCTGTCGGTACTCATTTCGCTCAGACATATCCACGACCGAGTTTATAGAGTGGCTGCGACTAGATACTAATGTACAGAGTTCGTGGAAGTAAACTAGATTGCGAACAAAGAACGTGAAAAGCCTGTATATGGCAAACTATCTTTCATCGTTTCCTTTCCTTTCTTCGTCCAGATCAGCCACTAGGTGAGTAGAATGGCATCCATGCCTGCCTGTCTGCCTTCCTGCAAGTCTATGTGCTTGCTTATATACCTGCAGTAAGGAAAACATAGTTCGTCGTGCGTGCCGTAAAACCCAGAGCAAGAGACCCAAGGGGTCAAGTAGTGCTTCTTGTTATTATTAGTAATGATTCTGTAAATCGGTGATTTCGTTTGTTTGTTTGTTTGTTTGTTTGTTCGTTCGTTCGCTCACTCCAATACAATTCGGCTCGAAACTACTGTCCATTCCGGTGGTAGTCTTGATCAAATGCCCATCATGCATTCGTCACAACCGCCTAGGTGTAGTAGGTAGGAACGCAAGGCGATCAGTCATTCATTCAGTCAGTCAGTCAGTCAGTCAGGCAGGCGTTTGAATCGACCAACAGAAAGCTGGTAGGAAGACTGTCTGTGCTGTGCTGTGCTGTGCTGTGCTGGCTGCACCTGAATCACGGATCAATGTTGTAAAAGTAGAATCTGTTAGTTAGGTTTAGCTGGAAACAGAAAAGGTAGCGCATGCATGCCGGCAGCAGGGTAGTTGGGTATGAAAGCATTGCACTGATTTCCGCATGCGGATAAAAGGAAGAAGATCAAAAGTGTTTGCTTACAATGTTTGGCTGCTGTTTGTTGAGTGGATGATAAAAATAGTCGTTCGTTCTCATTCCCAGTAGTTCTCCAGGATCGCTGAATGGGCTGGCAGGAAGGAGCAGCACTACCACCAAGAGAAATCATGCGATTGGATTTCTCGACACCCCTGGTGATGCATCGAGCCGCCGTAGGTTCATAGGTGTGTCACAGTTCGGAAAAGAACAGGCGAATGAAGAGTAATGTTCTTAAGAACAAGGCGCAGTTGTGGCGAGCGGAAGGATTGGGTTGGTTCCTTGGCGGAATCCGAGGCTCGCTGGTTGCAGTGGTCGCAATGGGTTGAATGGTTGGTTGGATCATTTGGACGGCGGCGGGCGGCATGTACAGCGGACATTTCCACGCTTGTGATGAACAATCTGATACACGCTAAACACTGCTGAAATGGAGGTTAGTAGTGCGGGGGAGGAGCCGTTCGTTTTGATTTGCATATTTTGCCGTTCAAATTGGCGGCATGAAATGCCTACCGCATACTCCGCTCGCTTTCCGAGCTATAATCACCGCCTGTACGAGCATGTATAGTACGGGCCTCACATCAGTTTTTTCTCCTGCAATTTACAGCCAACCAAATAATATTCTTGAAAGATGCAACAAAATTGGATGAAATTTGGCGCACCAAAACCGCCGCCCGCCCGCCGCCGCCGGATGTACTTGGTATGCTTCCACGTTCTTGCCACGTGTAGCTGAAATAATTCCGCCGCCGGCGTGCACGACAAGAATACCGCCCGCCCGCGATTGCGCGAGGTGCATCAATTCATTTGCTTACTGTTGCCGCTGTACCAATACCATTCGACCATAACAGAGCAGCAGCAGCACCACCACCACCACCGCATAATATCCCGAGACAGACAGACAAACAAGCATGTATCATTTATTCGTCTGTGTGTCTGCTTTTCCATCCTGCGTTCCCCAGCATGATCAATACCCTAACGCGCGCTTTGCTACTGCGTGACTGGCAATCACCAAAGCAGCTCAAACAAACTCAAGATTCCAACTAACAAACCAAGTCGTGCGCACACGAGACAAAACCATCTGCAGCGATTGACAGGCAGGCAGCGGACACATGCATGTTTTGTAACGGCGCAAAGGTACAAACAAAACTGCGAGCGAGCAAGTGCGCGCCATATCAACAGCTATCAAATTTGTTCAACTGAGGTGGAAAGACAAGCGTACACACTATTACTGCACTGCATACATGCGTTTGTTTGTCACACCCCTGTGCAACCGCGATATACGCCGAGGAGTTCGTTTTGCACATCATCACTACTCAACCTAATCCCCAATCTGAGACTAGCAGCGCATTTCCAACTCTTTCGTCTTCGTGCGCCAAATGACGACGGCAACGAGAAGAAGATCCAGTCAAGGTCAAGACAGCGGCGGCAGGGCGCGCAAGGGTATCAAGGCGCCGCGTGATGGGGTGGCTCGTCAAATTGTAAGCAATACTACTACTCAAGTCACAACGACGACTAGTGCTGCTACCGATGCGGCGGCACCTCCCGTAGCAACGACACCACCAAAGAGCGTTTCTGAGACAGCAGCAGTTGCGCTGCGTCCTCGTGCACGACGCATAACTCTTGTGGAACTATCACCAGAAGAACTGGCAAACGTAACGCTACCGCCATATTATCCAAGGGACAGCACACGTGTGCACGTCGATCAATTGAAGACAAGTTTGATAGAAGAGGGCGTCGATGATGAGAACGGCTTCATCACGTATTGTATGGATGGCGAAGCAAAGCATATCCTGCGAGGCGCCCAACTTTTGCAAGCGTTCAAAGAGCTTCATCAAGCTGGCAAGGTGAAACTGCTTGCGGCGGACAAATTTCCAGAGGAAAGATGTGTGAGAATGGACGATGTGCTGCATGTGCGAAACATTCAGTGTGCACTCATGCGCCGAGTGGACGAGGGCGGACAAATAAGCCAGCAACCATTCGGAACCACGGAGAAGCTGCTGATTGCAGCACAGTTCAATGCCAAGAACGGACGCATTCGCCCGATGTCCACGCTGGAAAACATAACGTTGGCGGAACGGTTCATTTTGTGCCGGCTTCAAGACTGCAATTTGGCTGACCAAGTTCGTCAATCGGAAGACGTTGGTAAGACTACTCTCAAGATTTGGTGCGAACAAAATAGACTAGTCAAGGAAGCCACTGGGTGCAACCTAATCCCATACACAACACGACTACTCAACCACGCCGAGTACGACAAGTCTGCGATTTGTATCGACAATCCAGAGTTTACAAATGCCAGGAATCGTCAGCTACAATATATTCGACTGGCAATGTCTCTTATCGGCTGCCCGCGCGCACGTTTCCTCATCACAAGTTCATTTACACATGAGAGCAGAAGAGTAACTTGCGGAATGTGGACAATGCGAACGTTCACATTGAACTGCTTCATCGAGGCTGAGGATGCGATCAAGTGTGCAATGATTCTTGGAATCTATCGACGGCAAACAGAGCGAAAGAAGCTGCGTCTCAGTGCATTCGATCGGAGTCATGTTGCAAAATTTGTCGAGCTAACTGCAAACTGCATGGAGACCATGCTAGACATCAGTCAGCCTAGGTCACGTCCTCCTGCACCGACTCTCTGGCAAATTTTGCTGTCGCCCACAAGTTTGCCAAAGCAAATGTCTCCAACAGCACAAAAAGGTGGTGGTGGCAAAGGTGACGGACAACGTCAAAAATTCACTGTGGCATCCATTCTAATGACTCTTCTCGTCTACTGGGACAACACTTCAGAAGAGTCTACAGCAGAAATTTTGCACCATGTCCGTACTTTGATGAGGGGTTGGCCATTCAATCGCAAGTGGAGACATCAAGCATCTCAAATGCGTACCTTCCAGCCTGACATTTTCATGCAGCCACTTGTTGTCCCGCTAGACGTTTTCATGAATCGCCAAGGTCAATCACAAGCTGCAGATCCAGTAAATGTGAGCAACAGTAGCCGCCACAACGATGATGACGAAAACCGAAACACAACACCTATGACAACGAAAGACCAACCATCAAAGAAAAAAGTAGCTGGCTACAACCATGAAGCTGATGGTGGTGGTGGTGGTGGTGGCGGGGGGCGCGGCGGCGGCAGCGGCAGCGGCGAAGAAGAAGATATGGATGATGATGTTAATAATAATAATACAGGTGATTCTAACCTTGAGACAAACATGGTAGACGGTACCAGTTCAGCGGCAAAACCAACAACGAAAAACAGTGAGACAAATCCCCTAAATGATGATGGCGACAATGAAGAATGTGCACAAGTGACAATGTCTCCGGTTACTCCAGAAACAAATAGAAGAAACGAGGGAGATTCTGTACAAACAGGTGAAAATGTTCAACCTCCAGCTTCACCGTTCACGAGTCCGAAACATAGTTCAGAAGCAGAAGAACACAACGCCGTGGAAAGAACAAATGACGACAACGACGACAACGAAAATGCGCAGCGTACTACTACTGTTGCAAAGCCTCGAGAACGGCAGCGCGTTGGTGGTGGACAAAGTGATACAGACAGCGAGTGCTTGAAAGAGACTAAAAAGAATAAGATTGTTAATAACAGCAGCGGTGGCGGAGAGAGTATTATGCGAGAAAGGACTGCTGAAAAGCGACGTGACGGAAATGAACCACCACAAGTTACTGATGATGATGAAGACGTTGTGGTGCTGCGAAAAGGAATGAAACGGCGACAGCGGCGCATAGAGCAGCAGAACGAAAAACTCGGTGACGACAACGGCAGAGCAGCAAAACGTGCTTGTAGAGAGGGTGTCACAGATGCTGCTGCCAAGATGCGTCAACGGCAATCGCCACGTTCTATACAACAAGATGGAGTACGGATCCTTTTTATGATGAGATCCGTGCCAAGTTGCCAGCCCATTTGGGAGCAACGAAACTCCCAACAATGTGTCACAAAGACGGGGTGTGGGGACACTTTGTCAGTGATGGACATGTGAGTGTGCTGCGCCAATTTCTAAAGGACCGGTGTGCATCATTGTACATGAGTGCAAACCATCCAAGTTGGAAAGGCCGTGTGCACGTCCCAACTGCATTCACCTATAACGTTTATTGCAAGGAGCGGCGTAGCGAGTTGCACAGTAACGGCTGGACGGTACTGCCGGGCGTATTCAGCAATTGTACACTTGAGAGGGATATAGAACGAATCATCCAGCATTTCGCAAAGCAATGGGGTGGTGAACGGAAGATAACAGAAGGAGACCAGGAGGAGAACAACCAACCGTGGGTACCGATATACAACCAGGGGTGGCAAGTTGATGATGCAAAAGCGAAACAGGGTATTGGAAGATATTCTGTGGATGTCAGGTATTTGGTGGACGAGTGCATCGAGAAGTACAAAGATGTGTTCGAGAAGCGGGCACTACTGGAGACGGCTCTGGGATGTATTGTACAGGATGTCTTAGCCGATGATAATGTTGAAAACCCCTGCAGTTTCCAGCCACAGGGTCTCGTTTGCTGTTTCAAACGAAACGAGCGGATGCGCAAAGCCACATTTCGATTTCGACAAACCGCAGTATGAAGAGGGAAAAAGCATGCCATGGAATCCAGGCAAGGAGGATCTTTCTTATTTTGCTATGATAAGCGGTCGGGATGGTTTCAAAGTGCGCGTATGGCTCAATGGTCACAAGGCGTTGTATGGGCCTTTCACACTGACGCAGGAGATAGGTCGTTTGCTGCCTTCGCATTTAGTTGATGTTCCTCCATGTTCAGTGCTGGTGATGAGAGGAGATATGCCGCATGCAGGAATAAGTGGAAAGGATGGAGATGGACCTGGAGAATCGTCAGGGAGAGAAGCAATGCATATCAGGTTTCACATGTACATAACGAGAACCATTAGTTCGCTCAAAGATAGTGTCTACTTGGCTGCACATAATTTACGAATCAACGATATAGAGACTGAAGAAGAGTCGAGGAGGACGGGGGAGTGGAGTGCGATTAGGCCTCCTGCAGACCTTTGTTAGGAGCAGCTGAATACACGAACAAAGTTGAAGAAATTGAAGCATGTGTACTGGTTTGACGTATATTGGGTTTGAGTTACTACCCCCTTTCCATTACCTACATACTATATTCTGCTACTATAGACGAATACTAGTCACCTCTTCCGCTAGCTTCATCGAGACGCTGCTGCAGTAGGCGCCTGCCTTCATCGTCCAACCCGTCGGGAGTTCATCAACACCAACACCTCCTCCTCCTTCTTCATCATCGTCTGAAAAGACAGCAACAGCGAGTCGGAGTGTGGCGTCCCACAAAGCCCAATATATCGGCGTCGTTCAACTCTGCCCGAAGGCGGCCGCCAAGGGAGTAGTACAACTTAGAATTGACATAGTCGCGCTGCAAATACCACTGGCCAGGGAGGGTGTTCTTAATCCAGTGAGCAAAATTGCCATCTTCTTGCATACCAAGCTCATGGCACTCCGTCTGCGGGATGAATCCCACATCTTCCTAGTCGCAGAAATAGCTCCTCCTCCTCCATGCAGCAGTCGGGGTGCAGAACAATGAATGAAGCAATTACAGTCATCAACGCCAAAGCAGCAAATTCATTTGCATCACGAACTCTGCTCGACGATGGGAGGGTGGACACCAATATGTAGGCACTAGTAGGAGGACGACGCCTCTGCCTGCGCTGTCCTTGTGCAAACGAAACATTCTGTCTAGAGATCAAAACCATCTCCATCCCGAGGATGGAGCGTAGCTGTTCCTGTGCACGTGATATGAATGGTTCTAGTAAGCGGTGGGAAGAGGTGGTAGAGGTGGTCAGTGGGTGAATCCTTGAAACACGTGGGAGGTCAGCTGTGCAGTAGAAACGGGGGTCTTCGTGTGTTGCTGCAAATCATCAAGCGCACCACGCGTCGTACGAACAATTCCTGTTGGCAAGTGGAAAAACATGTTGGGATCGAGCAGCACGAATAGAGGGGATAGTTGGGCAGAAGAAATCGTTTGTCAGACAGGTATTTGAATGTGTACGCAAGAGTATAAAAGATGTTTCCATGGCCAAAGGGGAGGGCAAACCTTTTCCACCTGCCTGCACTCGAGACCGTTTCCAAACATAAATTCGTATGTGGTTCGTGCATATGATGGTTCCATGGCTGCACTATATCGTTTGGTGCAATACCATCCAGCCATTTGTGCAGCAGCTAATATTCCCCCCTAATCCCCGACCTGTTTCATCCCTACACACAAACAATACCCTAATTCCACCACCACCCCTATGTTCGTCGATCGTCGCCATCAACGCTCAGTTGTCGCAGACTGCTCCGGTGCCAGGCCCCTGCGTACTTTCGTTATGCATTGCACTAAAATCCCCAAGTCCAACGTGTTACGTTGCGACAGCCCGCTTATATTTTCATTCCTCGATGAAACACGTACTCGAAATTAGCTCTTGAGCCTTGTTCTGCCCCTATAAACAACGTCATGCCGAGGGATGCTTCCTGAAGCTTATTTTCGGTTCATTTGATTTCCCTAATTTTTGGTATTTTCAGACGCATCCCGTGGCAGCCCCCTTTTTAGCCACTCTGGCTGGGCCGGCCACATCCGTGAAAAACATCAACTTGGTAGGCTTCCCGCGTGTGTGCTGTACATGTGTACAGTTCAGTCAAACTGTGGCCGGGCCCCAGCCAGCACCACATACCTAGCAGCACCATGTCATGACGTGAATGTATATTATCGTTGAGTAACTTTTGAAAACTGTTTACACCATGGATCGTATAAACGTTTCACACACTGCATATAGGTCCTTAGCGACGACGTCCGTCGGGCATACCATCTACACGCGTGTAGCAGAAAAGGTGTGACAGAGCTCCGCTCACTTAATCATGCCAAACTATCACTGCCATGCTGGCCTGAAATCGCGTGTTTTCCAAGTAGCCATAGTCGTGAAACCGCCCGCCCAATATTATTACTACTACCTAAACGGTACAAATACGCTAATATCGAATTTTAAGGATTTTTTCGGGATGTCGCAAGATAAATTTTGTGAGAATATTTTAAACGGTTTCTGGGTGTTCCTGCAACAGGGCAGCGGCCGCCAATCATCCCCCCGTAGATGGGTAACATTGGTTAATTTTATCAAGCTGCTGTGTCTTTGCCCTCTATGTAATGAAGTCATGTTTTGACATACCCCTAAATCCCTATGTAGTGCAACACGCCTTACACGTGTGGCACTTTGGATTTGGTCCAGCTCTATTCATGGGATCTCACCGACAGCCTGTCCACAGCAAATTATCTATTCAAAACATTGTAATTTATTTTAGTTTAGCTATTTATTTTAGGATTTTTCGGGGCCTGCGTCGGCCGGCGCCAACCCAACCCCAGCAGCCATATTTATACCAAGGGTATTTTCGACCCTTGGATTGTAAATCAACCGCAAGTGGCTCCTAGAGTGGTACCCACCTTTTCTGCAGACTGCACTTCGTCTGTGACTGTGGCTCATTACGCTTGGCGCGCTTCCGGACCCCGATAACGACCGTTGGTTCATCAGTGCGGTGACCGCGCAAGTTCTCATTCCCCTTTTCTTTGTTTTTCCTTCATTTTCTTCCCTTTTTTACTTTCGTTTCGTTTTTCTCACCCCTACCGGACTTCGGCCTACAACCGCCCACTTCCGCGCAAGGCTGTGGCCTTCCGGCACCCCGTGGCCTACGGCCTACTAAACACCGAGCTCCGCTCTCCCCGATCCGAGGTACCGGATCGGCGACTGGCAGGGACTGTGCCCCCCCTTTTCGAAGACAAGTCTTCGACCGCCCGAGGTTACACCCATCTAAGGCTCCGCCCTCGCGCAAGGTGTGCTCGGCTATCGGTACCTTACTTGCCGTCTTCATTCTCTTTTCTCCCCTTTCTCCAGGGTTCACATCTGCCAAGTAGACCACAATTTCGGTAACCGCACTTCGCTGCTACCCTTTCGTTCTCTCGAGTTCCTCAGTAACCGAAGCCGGATACTCCTGGAACTTGTCAAGTGACTGTTATCTCAGATTCCAATAGAGTCTCCGGAACGGACTTACAACGCGTTACGAGAACACCGGAGATTCGACGCTCTACCACCTACCAGGACTAGGAGGATCTCGAACTGTCCTCACGCTGTGCCGAAGGAAACCCTCCTCCGGGCATTGCACTACACCCTAATCCACATAAATCCCCAAAGTTTGTTTCTCACTCGTTTTTTTTTAAGGGTCACAGTCATGCTGAGTGGAGGGGTTTACAAAGATATGGTGATGCGTCCCGGAGCATTCACCTCGTTTTTGGAGTATAGATAAAGTCAATGGAATCCATAATCCATACGCTCCATAAATCCCCTAATAGTCTTTAACTACCTGTGAATACTGACATTCTCGATTATCGACGGCATGAAATATATCTGTAAGATGCATGTTGGTCCAGGCTTGCGCAGACGAGTTAGTGAAAAGATTACGAGATGACTAACAAACGAAAACGAGTAGAGGAAATCAATCATCCTTTACTCTTTTCGTTTGTTAGCCATCTCGTACAATGAAGGCTGTATCAGAGCACAACTTGAGCAAAACATCCCCTAATCAACGAGACATCACAACAACGTATATTTGGGACGAGTGCGGAAAATGGTTTGGATAACAATGTACGCGTTGTCCATATCCTCACTTATGCCGGTATGTTCCAAAACGTTTTCCCAAAGACCGCCGGCTGGGAATTTCCGACCGAGCTTGTTCTCTCAATCGTAAACCCAAAAGGTTAAGGTTGTGTGTAGCTAGATCGTGCTAACGGACCGAGCATCACCACGGTGGGATGATTGCGAGAAGAGATTTGCGGTGATAGGCGAAGAGCATCTTAATCCCCTAGGAGAGGAGCTTCCGACAATATGTGATGCTTTCAGGAGCATTTACCTTTGCGGACCGTGCAAAGTAGAGGGATGTGATACCAAGTTTGGCCACTCGAGAATTAGCAGGCAGATCATCTTTATCCAGCTTGAAAGCACTAGGTATCTCTCTGTCTTTCAACTCCCGGTTCCTCGACTTATATAGGTTGCGGGTTTCTCGCAATATCCGAAAGACTTCGCTCCCAAGTG